>JAHXMU010000671.1:155127-186774 GCA_019455685.1 Philornis downsi
TGATAAATTGGAGCAGCATATGGCAACAGTGCGAGTATGTTTTTAAATTGCTTATGTGTTATATTTCATAAATGCTGTGGTCGTCCTTCTTTTTGTGAAATATCCAGTTCCTCAGATTTAGGACTTTTTTCCAGGCAGGCAGGTTTTATATTTCATATGTGTGTATTTTAAGAAACGAATCCACTGGATATCTTATGAAGATATGGAGGTGTTTGTTGTTTTCTTTCTTTCTGATTACTACATCATGAATTTTTTTTGTTTCCTTCTCACTTTCTCCACTTTTGCCGAAATGCATGTCAGTTGGAACATTTTCAATCACCATCATAATTAATGGCATAATTATATATAACAGAATTTTTTTATATAGAAAATAGTTATTTTAGAATATGTGAGATATATTAAATCTATATTAATATCCTAAGATTTCAAAGTTGCACCATGTATTTCACTTGGCCAGTTCACTAAATAGCGTACCCTTCATGTAATCGCTAGATACAAATGCAAAATACTAGCAAAAACAGAAGGATCTTCTGCACCATCTTTGTTTTTGTTTAGAGTACTACAATGCAACATTATAATTGATATCTATATTAAAATGGAAATATGTTAGTAAAACATGAAATTCTTCAGGAAATTTATGGGTCACATATATGAATAGGAATTATCATTCACACAATTGAATTGTCTGTGAATCTCATTTACACGACACTGCGAAACATTCAGGAAACCGAAATAGAAGTGATAGTAAAAATCTCAATCATTATATTTTTCCCCATCGCGCTATGACACAAAAATTCCATTTACCCATTTATGTTTATCATTTAGCATTCCATAAGAAACACAATATGCGGTCAGCAGAATAAGTATGTAAACATTGATTTTCTGCCGCACTATGTAATTATGGTTAAAATCTGTGCCATAAATTTCTCTTCTGCCTACCGTTGAAACTAATGTCATTGATGAGGAGTAAACTATGAATCATTTACATACCGTTTGAAGCAAGCGATCTTTAAGACCACAAGAAATAATCATTAAGAGGTCTTATATTTAATCAGAAAATGGTTTTTATGCAGTCTACACACTATAAAATTTGGTGTAGCATAAGAGAATATTGTAGAACCGAACGTTAAGTTATAGTCCTAAAATTTTTGTTAAACTAAAAAATAATTATTCCCAAAGCTTTATAATAAAAATTAAAAATTTGTTATGTGAAATTATTTATAACATGAATGCAATTTTCATTTGTATCAGGCTGAAAATAAGATTAGGATGCTTATGATCATCGTCTCGGGTAATTCAGTAGATTGTAGCAGTACAAATACATATCACCTTTGCCTTAATTTAATGTAAGGCTCAAAGTTGGCGATTATGGCGTAAATGTCATGTTTAAGGTATCGCATCTTATATAAGGTGGCGCATAACTTTAAGATTTGATCAGTGAATAAATTTTTTGTTTAAGTCTTTTTTTCGTCTCTCTATAGAATTCAGATCATATCGAAATTTCTTTCATGTTCGAAATGCTCTCAGCGCTCCAACAATTTACCGATTGGTTCAGCGTTTGGGCAACGAGGGGCTGCCTGTGATCTTCCGCGTGCTGGAAGACCTCGTGCATTTCGAAACGAAGTGACCATTGCTCGAGTGCAAGCAAATATTGAGGAAAACCCCGAATCTTCCACCAGGCGACGTTCTCAGCAGTTAGAGATATCTAGGCGGTCTTTGCAAAGAATTTTACATATGTTACATCTTTTCCCATATAAAATGCATTTGGTTCACGAGTTAAAACCAAATGATGCACAACAACGCATTTAATATAGTCGCCGTTAACGTTACTTATGCGCCACCCTTTAGAATAAAAGTCCTATTAATACAATTTTGGTATCGTCTTAAAGAATATGTTTTTATCTCCAAAAGTGTTTACAATTTGGACCCTTTTTCTATCAGGCAGATATTTAAACCATCATTTAGTATGTAATACTATATTTCCTTTAATTCCTTTTAGGGTTTAACTGCAAATAGCCTTTAATTTTTTTAATAATGTATTTAGATCTTATACTGCAACAAAAACATATTTATAATGATAATTTCATACAAAAGTTTCGTAAAAACGCATATTATTTACGCATATTTTATAATTCCGTATTTTAGGACGAAAAACATACATAGTGAAAAATTCTAATAAGTGAAGTAGATCGTCATATTGTAAATCGTATTTTTTGCTATTAAGATACATAAACTTTTTTTATACCATTAGTATTGTAAAGTTGTATAATGCATTTGTTATTGAATTATGGTGAAGATACGTTGTACTATTGTAATTAAATCAAATCAGCCTTGAGGCTTAAAATTACAATCCTGAATAAATAAATTAGATATTATTTCAAATAATGCGAAGTTTGTCATTTTCTAATTTTTAGGTAAAGCATAGCATTCCCACATTGAAAATATTTGCTTAAAAATTGACAAAACATTAGAAAAATTATGTAGTACCGAAATGGAGAAGATGCAACAATCTAAATGTCTTATGTCGTGTGGGGAATTAAGTGAGCAGTAGGGATTGCAGGGCTAAGATGATTAAAATTGACCCCAAGCTTTTACTGGATCCTGAATTGTGTTTACATTCACATTCTGTTCGTCTGTCATGTAAATTGCTCCCCTTTCGCGTTTATGTACTGAATTCCCATAATTTATGCTAGTTTAAGATTTAAGCTAGAAGTTATTTCCTCCTATTTTTCTCCCTAAATTTTCCTTTCACATGTAAAGACATGTTTTGCCGTTAATTTCCACAGCTTTTCTTTTACTTACAAATACAAATCACTTTTTGTAAAGCTCCCAAAAATAACCAGTTTAAAGCCTATTCATTTGTTGGAACTGTTTCCGAATATCGTGAAATGCAAATAATACAGAACTTACAAACTGGATTTACCAGATTTGTGTAATTTGACAAATTGATAGAAAAATGCTTATACTTTGTATGACATGGAAATTGATTAACCCGGTTGCCACGCCAAAGATGACGGTTGTATTCAGTGCAGTCATGCGAAACTAAATATTTAAGTATAAAAAAAAAAACAGAAAATAGACATTACATTTTCACCGGGAAGAGGAACATGTTTTCTCATTGATTTGACAGTATAAAGAATAATTGTACTAGTCACTGTTTATAGCTATGCTAGTCTTTCTACTAAAGCAAACTTTAGCCACCTGCGTTTTGATTGCTTTTTGTTCCCATCACTCTTTCTTCATTTTATATCATATTTATATCACAGACTACCCCCACTGGAAATTATGAATATTAAATTGTTTAAACGAAAAATACCATTCACAAAATAGATTTCAACACTTACCTCGAAACTGGCCACTGTTGCATTATAACCATAATCGATAATGTCTATTTCCACTTTCGGCGGTGTTTGTTGCGCTATTGGGGTGGTGGCGGCTGTTGTGATGACTTTCGTAATGCGTGAACGTACAAATTCAAAGTCTGCCGGCGCAGCGCCATTGATCCGTTTATAGAGGCACATGGCACCGGGTAACAGCAATGCCTGCTGACGTGACACCGGCCATGATGGGTCAATGGCATAACAAGTTGTTAATACCTTTTGCACCTGACTACGCACTACACCCATGGCATCGGGGTTGAGGTGACCGCTGATCTTCAGATACGGTCCCAAAGAGTCGACGTGTGTGATAAAGATACGTTGTTTGCGTTCATTGTTGCCCCTGCTGCCGTTCGATGAAGACGGTGATGTTGTTACAGCAGCAGCAGCGGCACAGCCACCACCATTTGTAAGTGTTGTAGGCGTCGTCGTACCAGACGACGACTGCGTTGCAGTTAAACCCTGGGAGGTGCTCATTGCAGTTGAAGTCGTTGCTCCCTTCGCTGGTATGATCTTGAGTTGGTTTCTTTGAAAAATTATGCCTTCGTGTGCAAGTCACGTTCTCTTCTTAGCATTTCTTTCACTCTGAGCGGAAAGAATGTTTTGCAGGAAATCTCGACCAGAGATTTTTGGCGTTTTTTCTTGCTCGCAGTGTTGAATGCTCGGCCGTTTTGTCGAGATTTCAAATTTCTGCTGTCTTGACTTCTGTCTGTTATTTAGGTTATTTACGCTTCGTTCGCAATTTCTCTGCAAATGAAAAATGAGACGAGGAAAAAAAAAAAATTAAACAAAATTCACAACGAAACCTATTGTTGTTGCTTTTGTTACAAACTAAAACAAGAAAATGTGTTCTCTTCCTCTTTCAAAATTTTTCCGTTTTGCATGTTTTGTTTTGTATAAACAGAAAGAAATCAGCAGACAACATTAAAACGCAATCTTTTTCGAATGTAAGAAAATGCAAATTTTTCCTATTTTTATTTCTTCTCCTTATTCACTTATTCGTGTTTCTATTTTGTAGCAGTCTTTCAAATATTGATGGGGTATTTATTCTTCTAAATTTTCCAATTCACAACGGTCGGTGGTCACGTCAAAACTTTACCGTTTGATATTGATCAACAAAGAGATCATTTATGCACGGCAATTTGTCCAAGCTCGCGCGTTTGTGTGCACAAAACGAATTTGAATATGGAAATAATTTAAAGAATGGAATGTCAAAAACGAACTGTAAATGTCAGGCAGTGAAGTCAACTATATTATAACTCGAAAGTAGCGAAAGCAAAACAGAGGCTATTTCGCGATGAAGTATAATCGCTGGACATTTTTCGAGCTTAAGGAAATGACACACTAACATATTGGTTCGGCAGGTTTGACCGCAAATAGGAAAATTAGATCAGAACTTCGGTTTAATCTTTTAGGCACAGAAAAAAAAGCACATAAAAATAAGAAAAAAAAAAAAAAAATGCTGAACGGCGGTCCCTATTTGCCGAGCTACAGGCCCCCAAAGTTTTAAAATGGTCCCGCCGAATGGGCCTAACAGTCCCCAAAGTGGGGCTACCAAAATGAAAGGAAATTTTTCAGGGACTCAAATGCATTTTTTAGATTAGAAAATTTTTTTTACAAAAAGTTACTTTTTTGTCAGCAAATGTAGACTTGTTAAAAAAAATTCATTTTGCGAGCATATTTTAAGACCCGCATCAAAAGACCACGTTTTTGGGAGGCAACCTTTGCAAATTCGTAAAACGGTACATTTGAACAGTTGCACTAACTGCATTTCTTTATTTCCATTATATGTTGGTGATTCTGCAATTCCATAATAAATTGCACATCATTAAAATGGAAATAACGAAAATAAATTTCAAAACCCTTTTCCTGAGGAATTATCCCATTCTATTTGATTTTGACTTAATGCCCAAATGGACGTGCCAAAAAACTAACAAGATGCAATTTTTTTCTTTTAAATTTTCCATTTATTTTAAGATAGCGTGCAGGCGGAAAATTATTCTAAAAAAACGGACGATATTTTTTAAACAATTTTCAATTTTTTTATATGAAAAAAAAACCTAAAATAATTTTTGAATTTTCTATTTAAAAAAATGCCCAATTCTTTTCAAAATAGTTTTTATACTAAAGTTAGCTGTGGTTTCAAAAATTAATTGGTATTTGAATTCCTGAACAAAATTCTTTTCTTTAGAGCACCGACAATTTTGAGACTATATTGGGTCCATTCAAGCACATTTTGGAACTTAATATCCCGTAATTCGATAACTATTATGCGTAGCCGCCAATTTCTTTATTTTACTTTTTTCTTAAATTTACCTGTCCTATTCCGTAAAGGTATTTTTTTTATGTATAGTTGTGTTCAACTATATTTAAACTAAAATATTTCTGTATTTTGAAACGTTGTCTTATAAATTGCTTCTAATTTTTCTCGAAAAATATCTAAATCCTTATTATATTTATTACAAAAATAGATTATTATTTTTTTCAATTTTAACCATTTAATATTAATATTAAAAATGTACATTTTTGAAGCTCTTTCTTTTCATTCTAAACGTTTTCTTCAAAATTGTTTTTCTTAAAATTCAACTCAATTCAAATCAATTTTTTGAATAAATTTCTAAAATATCAGCCAAAAATGTATTTAAATCGCCTTAAGGAATTCATTGCGTATCAATAATTTTCCAATAACGCCAAAAATGCAGAAGTTAGTCGAAAAGCAATTGTGACCTTAAGGATTAAAACTAGGAAGAAAAGTTTAATTTTGTATTCATTATAACAATTTTGTATTCATTAAAAAAGTTTATAAATATTCTAAGGAAATTTTTTCATAAAATCATAAAAAAAACAGTACGCTTTTATACAGAAAAGACTTTGTTTTAAAAAATCCCAGGTGGGAAAAATTTATTTTACTTTTTTTTTTTTTGTTAAACGTGATGTTTTTCAAATGACAGACGAAGTCGAGTGAAGGTATTTAACTAATATTTTTGTAATGTTACAAAATCTAATTATAGAGTTTTCACTATATCCCTATATTCCAGAAAATAGTTTCGAAGTATACAGCAGTAACGCTTCGGCATGTTATAGCACAGTTGTCGAAATTGTGGGAAACCGAGTTGAAATTTTATTCATAAGCGAAATTTGTATAACTTCAATCCTTCATTAATCGGTAGTTTGAAAGTTCGCATAATTTGTCAATGCCACATAAGTTGTTGCATTTTTAACTTATATTTCGAGTACCTCAAATAAAAATATCTGTGCAAAAAAGCGTGCGTTAAGATCTAAACAAACTTCATGTCATTTCTAACTGCATCTTGCAAGATCTGGAATATCCGGTCGTACATTTTCGATGTTTGATAAATTCTCGAATATACATAATAAAACCAAACAAAAAGTGTGCAATCAATTGAATGTTGTTATAATTTATCTGTTTTTAATTATTCCACTCTTTCAGTTATTTTCAAGTAATGCATTATTTGTTCATTCCTTTTTTATTTTGCCGAAAAGTGCATTGTTAGATAATTAGGGGAAACTCTCAGTTTTCTGTAACCGCTTAAGTGTTCGTGTGATGGTGAGTTTTTTTTATATGAACTCGGGTATTTAGAGATTATGATTTACAATTAACATTGACTTCGCTGCTTATTATGAAGACTTATGATCACGTTAGGATTTTCAATACCACGTTATGTGAAATTAGACTAAAAATATTACGCTTTGATTAGATTAGAACCGGGACAAATTTTTGTTCAAATTACATTATATCAAATCTGAAAAACAATAATAGATATATATATGTATATGTTCAATTTTTGTATCTGGCCGTATCTAACGGACCAGATACAAAAGGATCTACACTTTTTTATGCGGGTTTATATGTTGTAAAGGAGCGTCATAATAATAGTCTTTTTCCAATCAATAATGACAACCATTTGCTTTATTTAAGGGGTTCTGAGGAAATTTTTTGCTAAATATACCTCACCATTTTTAAAACTAAATTGTGATGAAAGGAATTGCTTTAGATTACATAAAGGAACATCCAACAGACCCAGTCAAAACACTTTCAGAATTTCAATTAATTTAATAATCTACAAACGCCCATATTGGACTATACATTTATAGAAGTTTAACATTAATTATATTGCTTGCGTCTATTCCCTAACAAAAAAAGAATCCTAAACATACTGCACACCTTTCCAACAAACAACCAACAAAATCATATAGCCAAATATGAGCGTAGATTGCCAGTGAGAAAACAAGAAGCAAACGAATCTTCAAATAAACCAAAATGAACATTAGTGCTCCTGAAGAGTATAAAATTGCATTAACTTTCGTTTAAAACTTGCAGGACTAACGGAGAAATTCTGCAACTCAGCAGGCAGAGTATTTCACAAAAGCGCTACGCAAATGCTACAACAGCGCTACAACAAATGATCTCTCCACAAGAGAGCTGTGGAACGATTCAATACAAATTTGTGCATTTCTGCTACAATGCAAAAAATGAAATAATCTTACGTTATAATTGGAGGTTCACCAAATTTAATAAAAACAGAGGAATGTGTACAAGCATCTTAGTTGGAAATAATTTCCAAAAGTGCAGCCTAAGAAATATATTTCATATTGTGAATAATTATGCCTACACTTACCACCTCAAAATGTTGTGGAAGCACATTTGGAATCTAGAAATGTTGGTCCGACTTGTTCCAGTATAACATATGATCCAGTTTATATTTTACATGAATTGGTAAAAATACGTTTAAAGTATACAGACGTTTTAAAATTACATTTATTTTTGAGCAGATACGAGCAATGTGCCCATTGAATTTTAGATGAGAGTCAATTTCAAATCCAAGACAAGGAATTGATAAGGATGATTTAACAACAGCATCTTGCACTACAATGTTTTGCTCAACAACATGTCCACGACCATGTCGGAACTTCGATTTATCAACATTCATTTGTATGCAGCATTTAACAGCCCTACGACAAATTCGACCAATTTTGGGTTGTAGTTTTAAAAATTATGTTGATTTTAGGTCTTTGCTGTTATTTTATAAAGTTGTTCGATTGTGTAGTCCTCAATTTCTTTTTAATTCATTTAATTTTTCACATTCCACTCGTAATAAGCAGCTTCTTATTCCTAAAATAACCACACTCATGGGTCATGCTTTTGTAGTAAGAGTAGCTCGAATTTACAATTTACTACCAAGCCATTTAAAAAGTTTTGAATTATTTTCTGATTCTTACAAAAGGCACATTCTACAACACTTTCAGACTTTACTGTAAAATTTTGTTTTCAATTAAACTGTGAGCAGCCTTTATTACATACCGATTATCTTACATTTCAAGATTATATTCCGATTAACTTCTAACTTTTGAATTAGTCTTTTTTTCCATACTTTTTTTTTGTCTTCAACGATCATAATGTTATATTATTATATGTCATATTATATTTTTATAAATTTTATATTTAATTTTTATTATGATGAATTGTTGCATATTGTAATTTACTTATAATTGGCCGGAAAGCTTTAAATTACAAGCCAGAAATAAATAAATAAATAAATAAATATCGTCATCAAGATCTAACATACGAAGTGCGTTCAAAAAATAAGGTGAATTTTCAAATTTCGCGGACTACGTGCATTCGATTTTCGATTATTTTTGTTTTTTATGTTAGTACACTCGTCTCGAAGATATATTGACGGTTTTATCCATATAGCATGCTTAGTTTGTTTGTGAGAGGCATAAATAAGACAAGTGTTTTACGTGTTCGGCTATCGAAATAATGGATCAAAGAAATTTCATCAAATTTTGTATAAAAAATGGAATTAAGTGCTCAAAAACACTTGAAATATTGGCAGTGGCATACGGTGAGAGTACTCTGAGTCAAAAAAAAAATGTTTACAAGTGGTACAAGCTTTTCACAGAAAGTCGAGACGATGTGAATGACGACGCTCGCTCTGGATGGAAAATGTTAAGTAAGTGAAATAAATTGTTATGGAAATTGTCGAATCACAATCAGAGAAGTTGCTGAGGATGTTCGCATATCGGTTGGCTCATGCCATGCAATCTTTTCGGAATTAAAAAACAAAAACAAAATATAACGTCAAATTAACTAGTAACTATTAATAGGCGAAATGGAGAATGAGAAAAAATTAAATATTGGGTAGTATAAGTCAGTCCAATTTTTTTTTTTTTTTTTTTTTAATAAGTTAACAATTTTACAGTTCCAAACAAAGTAAATCACAATATGCATAAATTAAAATAAATACTACTCCAAAGTAAATGTAAAAATATATATAAAATAAAAATTGATCACATAAAAATAAAATCATATATTTAATATCAATATCAAATAATAATTAACAAATATCACTCGTAAATGCAAGCATTAAGATATAAAAGAGTTATTAATGAATGAATGACAGGTGTAAAACTAGAGAGAAACAATTCAATATCATTGGCATAAATACTAAGCGAAGAGTTCATTCGGCAGGAACGAATATCATTGACATATGTACATCATAAACAAAATTGGGCCTAAAATTGTTCCTTGCAATATACCTGATACAACATGACGTAAATCGGAGCTACGGTCATTGCAGACAGCAAATTGACGGCCACCATATAGGAAAGAAAAAAACAAATTTGCAAGAAAAGTACGATTGACTGAAATAAGTGAAAAGTTTATATAAGAGTATGGAATAGTCTATGGAATCAAATGCTTTGCTCAAATCCAATATACCAGCAATTCCAGGATGCGTTCTGTCAAGGGATTCTCTAATGTTGTCTGTTAGCCACAGCATAAGAGACGAACGGCTATGATGTTTACGAAAACCAGATTGGTAATCATCTAATAAAGAGAAACTTTCCATACGAGTGTTTATCTAATCCTTTATCATGACTTCAAGAATTTTAGACAACGTTGGTAATATAGAAATAGGACGCAAATCATCTCAGTTAGTGTTAGGTTTATCCTTTTCCCGAATTAGTACAATTTTATCTAATTTCCATGCCTCAGGAAATTTGCTTGTAGTTATTATCGAGTTTATTAGGAGCAAAATATGATGTTTTGTAAAAGGAAAAATCAATTTAATAAAACGAGTCGCTATTTTATCCGTACCAACGGCATTTGATTTAATTCTAAATAATGCACTTGAGATTTCTAACTTGCGGGATTCCGTAAAACAACATATTGAGATCAATGCTAGCAGAATTAGATGTTGAGGTAAAAAAGTTGTTTAAGTAGTTTAAATCTATATCACAGTTATCAGAATCACAGTTGAATGTCATTGCCAATTGTTAATTACCATGAGAACAACTCTACAACTCATTATCTAAATTAAATCACAATCAATCAAAGATTTTCGCATTAAACTTTTTCCCACATTGTACAAGTTTTGCAAGCTCAATAAATATCTTATACTTAGTTCAAAGTCAAATCAATTAGTGCAGCTTAATCTAGAGGATAAATACTCATCAGGTGATAATGACACATATGCACGAAATTTTTCTTCAGGTTAAAATAGAATGGTTTTCTTTCATAACAGCATTGAATAAACAGCTGTCACAAAAAAGGTAAATGATTAGCGGGGAAAAAAATTCAAAGCTTCAAAATTCCGGCATCGATTGCAGTATACGAGTATGTATAGGTACATTTAATGAAACGGCAGAGGAATGTGATAGCGTTGAAATTTAAACGCTTTAGCGTTGCAACATAACAAAGTAATACAATTTGATTGAAATTCGAAATTTTGCAACAAACTTATTGTACAACAATATCGCTAAATATCTAAAGTGTTGTAAAAATATTGGAATTTAAGACTTATTTTTTCAAACAGAATTTGCTATAATTTTTATTTTTATCCCCGAATTTGTATGATCACACTGAGCCAAAGAGCCAACTGTACTGCACTACACATCACAAACAAATGAAAAATGTTTCAAAATTTGGCTAGGAAAGGAAATTGAAAAGCTTGCCAGCCAACCAACTTTATAACTTTTATTTAATGCAGCAATTAAAGTAAAGCAAATCAAATCTTAACAAATTTCAAAAAACTCATAATTTTAACAAAATTCATTTAGGATCTCCAATTTAATCTCTTACCTTATCAGTATATGTATCTCGTTACATACCGGCTTTTTTTATCTCTATCTAAGATTGGCAATGGTCGCACAGTTATCCGTTAAACAAAGTACAACGTCAAAAAAAGTTGTTTTCCTCTGCCAAACATGTAAAATTATCAGCAGGTGTCGTATAAAAAAAAAACTATCGGCAGGATTAGCTGATTGCTGCTCCGCCAAATTGCAATCGATGGTGCCGCAATTGATATCAACGAGGAGCTTAACGAATTATCACAACCCTTTTGTACCAATGCAAAAGGACTTTGAGTGAAGGCATATGTAAATCAGTTCACCTGATTGAAAATTGCGTGCTGATTTTGGTTTCAATTTTTGCATAATTTTCCATGATCCTTGCTATTGTAACCGAAAAAAAACGATTTCCTATAAAATACATTTCTAGGCACTCATGACAAGGGCAAGTTCATGACAGTTGCGAATCCATAATAAATAACAACATTGTTAATTTTTGGCTCATAATTCCGTTTCAAGAACAACAGATATTTGAGATTTCTTACAGAATTTATTATTCAAAACGTCATGGTATTGATTATTTTCATTTATTTCTTGTCGGATGAGGAGTACAATATGTATCGATAGGAATTTCCAGTAATAGAATTGTGTTCAAATTTGTGTTCTCATTTAAAGCGTCTTCATAAAAGATGCTAAAAGTTCACCAATGAATTTAGATCCTTAAGGGTAACGATGATATTCAATAAGACATATGTATGTATATAAGGGCGCCGATGATGATATTTTAGCGAATAACGAAGTAGCAGTTCGCCGACTGCGTATAAAAAAAAAAAAAAAAAAAAAAACAAATTCGAATGAGATATGAGGGAGTTTGTCATACTCAGTGAGCTTGCATGCATTGTATATTTGGTCTCAATGAACGAGACCTACTGCTTAACGACAATTCCAAACGTCAGTTTGAGAAGGTTTTACGACAAAATTGTTGTGTTTTGCATGACTTTTCTTCCAAAAATTATGCAATTTGGGTTATTAGAATTTAAAAAGTTGGTGTTTTTATAAGTTCTCGCGAGACCATCTCTCGGCTTTTGTCAAATTTCAACTAGTATTTCTAAAAATGGCAGTTTTAGCCTACAAATTGATCATTTTCTATGTTTGTGTTTGGCATATACATGTCCAAAGTTACATCACAAAAAATTAGCAACATTATTAGAGAAAAGAAAACGCCATATGAGATACTTAATTAGAGTAATCACACTTGCGCATTCATGACATTCGCTTTTATTGGTTCTAACAGATACCACGGAGGGATACAAAATTACATCTAACAATGTCTTAAAATTGGCATACTTAAAATTATCTGGAATGAATTGAACTTATATAGGAACATGCCATTTTGCGCCAAAGGGAATGCGCCATCACCCACAAGTTCGATCCTGAAAATCAAAATACAAGTTCAAAGTTGGAGGAGTAGGACATGCGAATCAAGAGAGCTTTTAAAAGAAATTATTTTAAAAAGCCAGTCAAAAGTGTGCTCCAAAGCCAAGGTGGCATTTTGATTATTCTTGCTTCATATATAACCTCATGTCTTCAGTTTTCATGCAGCATAACCTAATCACGCCCTTTCTTTCCTCCAAATACTCGTAATGAAGAATAACAAATTTACTGTATGTCACGAGCTCTTTGTTGATTTCGGTCCGATTTTAGCATTTATATGATTTGGTTTATTTTTTGCAAAACAGAGTTGGAGGCTATAATTCAAACTATTACATACTCTACCTCACGATCTCGTTGTGTTTATTAATAACACAACCTAATTTGAGTTTGGTAAAACTTTCTAATAAATATAATAAAACAATATTTAGTACTATTTTGTATAGAAAATTAAGCATTTTTGTATGGATAATTTGCAAAAAATTACGATTTTCTAGATTTTTAGCCTAAAAGCTGGCAATTTCATCCCTAATTTTTATGCTTATGAAAGTCACAACTGCAAAGCGTCATTTCATTGTTCAGCCCCCACTAACGCTGCTTATGACAGTAGCCGCTGTAGAGCGTCGACATTTCATTGTTCGGAATGATGATTTCTAACTAGAGAATGCAATAACTATATTCAATTACCGACCGTGGCACCATGATTACTACGCACGACCCTCGTTCGCATGATCGCAGGTTTAACCCCTCACACAGCCACATATCATCGTCGTTTAACTGTAGGTCGCTTTGAGTGAGACTGAAAATGGAATGCGTGAAAACTCACTGAATGCGTCTTATTCTCATGAGATGCAGGCGAATTTGTTTGTGTTTTTTTATTTCCAACTCGAGAATTTAAAAATTGCAGTTTTTGATTTTTAATTTTTTCGAAATCCTTAAAATTGACACGTATTTAGTTAAAATGCATCGCTTAACCTTATATTATTGTACTAAAATCAAATTTGTGCTTGGTTGATGGTTGATGAGAAGGAGGCAGAGATGAAGCAGGAGGAAGGAGGCATCCGATGGGTGCATTTGGAAAGAGTTACTATTGTGAGAGCTCATGACGAAACAAATTTCTTTCTAGGAGATAAAACATATAAAATGAAAGAAAAGTATAAAATAACAAATTTCAACTCAACACATATTTACCGAGCTATGGGCCACCAAAGTATATATGTATGTACATAAATGCCAAATAAATACAACATAATACCCCAAGTGGTGGTTCCCAAATGACGGGGTATTTTGATACTATTTCAGTTGCACCTTTTTTTTTTTTTGTAATTACTCCCAACATTTTTATCAAAAATTCCGCTTTATGTCAAAAAATTTAAAAACTATTTTAACAAAATCAGTTTCTGCAATTAATTACCAACAAGTAGCTGTAGGAAGAAATAGCTGAAGTAAAGGTTTAAAATCGAATCGAATAGCTCCAATTGAAAGCAAGCAGGAACTAAACTTTACACATTTTGTTGTTTTTGAGTTAGAATTTGCCCTTTGCGAGGTATACCCGTATTTTGATATTTTGTTTTTTGGTAAATAAATAGATAAACTTTTTTATAAAAACGTTTTTAAGATAAATCCCTTAAATTGTCGCTGCGATCCGAAGATTATTTTAAAAGGTGTATAAAAATTCCCAGTTTTTTTAGGAAAAGGCGCTACAGGCATAATAATGTTAATAAAACGCGATTTTTAACACGATTTTTATTTATTTCTTTTTTTTAATAATTTATAAAATCTTCTAATTAAAACAACTGCGTATTTAGAATTCCCACTGGGAGATTATGTTAGTTCCATCAGCCAAGCTTTTTTATTCGTCGCATTTATTTTGTTTTTAATTAATTTTAATTTATTTATCCAGGATTGTAATTTTAAAAATTAAGGCCGACTTTATTGAATTAAGAGAACAATTATGGATGAGGAATATCATTGAAATACGCTAGAAGTCTCTTTTTGTAAGTGTTTTGGGATGAAGAAAAATTTGTTAATGTGTTTGGAAGTTTGTTAAAGTGCCCGGCATCTTTTACTTGAAAAATTTGCTCATATAATATTTTGTGTTATGAATAATCAATTGACTAAATTAAAATAACACAAGAAATTGGGAATATAATTAAAAAACAAAAGTAACAAAAGCAATTAGAATAATTAATTTTTAATATTGGTATTACAAAAAATAACATAATATATTGGTATTAGAAATATAGAATATTTAAAAGAATATTCGAAGAGTTTAACAAGAACCAATAATATTTTCAGTTTTTTTTTTTTTGCGAGACTTAAACTTGTGTACTAATTTCGGTACCACATTCGTAATCGAAGTATCATCTCAACCGGCCTATGCACATCTCTTCATGACATTGGTCACATTTTAATAAAATTTGTAACAATTAATCCACATTAAAAAAAAATGTACATGCATACATTTATGTAGAGACATGAACATACACACACGCGGGCAATTCAAACTACAATTTGATGTAATCGTATAAACATATGAGTTATGGAGCATATAAACAGCTGATCTACACACAACAAAAAAAGACCAAAACAAAATTAATAAAAAAAAAATGATCTTGACAAGAGTAAACGAAACAAAAACAAAAAAAAACGCCCAACCTACACGTTACAAAACATAGAAGCATATGCACATGTTAACACATGCACATATATACATGTATGTATGTTTGTTTACCCTTTGATTTGTATCATCATACGCACACGCCAAAACATACACCATTCTATCAACATTCATTTTTTTGTATTCATAAACAACAGCAATAGTGCTTGCCACATTTCTGGAAATTTTCAAAATATCGGGGTAATACCCATATGGTGAATTTATTTATAGATGCTGTTTAGAGAAATTCAAATTCATCGAAAAAGAAATATTGAAGCAGTAAATTATGGCAGTGTAACAAAATAAATCAACTAGTTTGTTCTATATTTCGATACAAGGGCTGGGTGAAATGTTTACATTTGATTATTGACGAGTATTGCACGTCAGGGAGTGTTGCGGTCTATAATCACAAAGTGGGAAATTGTAATTTCTCTGATTTATTACCAGTATTTATTTTCGTCTTAAATTATTTAGTCCGAAAAACAATGTTTTGTTTTTGAATCTTGAAATAGTATATATTTGAATGTGAATAAAATTTGCATTATTATTTTGTAAAATATTTCAGCATTAATTAAAATTAACTTCTGTAAATATTTGGGTTAACGAGTGTATGATAAAATACAAGTTAAACATATAAGTTAAAAGTTACGGAAAAAGTTATTTACCATTCCGATTATCAACAAGAACGTTCCGCTTTTTGAGGAAAATTTTGATCAGATCCCTCGTGTAAAGGTGTTTAGTTACTGAAATTATACCAAATTGTGCATTCGAAAATAACCTAACTGTAACTTAGATTACACAGAAATGTTGAAAGTGATGTTATTACAGTGTTTCCATTAATTCCAAGAAAACTTTTGTTTATCGATTCGGGGTTCTTCCCAAACTTCTAAAACTTTACAAAAACATTCACTGATTTTTCGGTTCAGATTTTGAATACTATGTTAGTAAGTTATAAAATGTTCAAAAACACATTTTTTCTGTTATGCATATGAAACAAATGTTTTCAGATACAAAAGCACTACCCATGAGTGTGGTTAATTTAGGAATAAGAAACTGCTTATTGCGAGTGGAATGCGGAAGATTAAACGAATTAAAAAGAAATTGAGGACTACACAGTCGAACAACTTTAAAAAATAACAATAAAGACCTCAAATCGATGTAATTTTTAAAACTACAGCCCAAGAAACGCTTAACATAAGGTGTTATATGAACACGACGTCTCAGTGAATATACATAAATATCTCATAACTCTATTAAACGCCATCTTAATTTTTCTCATATTTTGTTTATTAATGCCACTATATCGCTCTAAACAATATAGAATACTAGGCATGATATAATCGACATAGGCAACACTAAATCAGTGTTATAAACCTTCGAAGTAAATAATTTAAACGCCGGACTACATTATTCACATGATAGTTAACGCTTATTTGTTATCTTAAACCACTCCCAAAATGTATTTTAACTGCATTTTGTATAAACAACAAATTTATAGGGATTTTGACCGACAGTGGCGATGTGTGTAGGTCTCGTTGAGTGAGTCTAGAAATAGAAAGAGCGTAAGTTTAATGAAAGTGAAAAGCTCTCCCATATCTTGGTCATGAGATGCAAGGGAATGTTTTTTTTTTTTTGTTCTATAGGAGTCTTAATTACACATGCGTTCACCTGTATCCCCTCTCCGTGCACAGTTTAGATAACAATATTCATATTTATATCAGTTTCATCTGCTCCAGATTCTCTTGCGATGCTCAGTGCATCTCATCTACGGGTACATCATCTACAGCTCCATAACTTTTTGTTTTAGGATAATAACAACTCTGAAATGTCGTTATCATCGAAGAATAAAATATCTCTTTTAACATAATAAAATAAAAAAATAAATAAAAATTACTCCACCAATTACGCAGTTCTTCAGCATTGCTTTTCGCAGCTCTCTTTAAAATTGCATCTAGTTATGGCGACAAAAATCGAAACGTCTTTCTTGTCTTGTCTGGCCGGTTAAGCTGTTCTCATACTTTCCACTTCAATAATAATATCCACGTATGGGGCGCAAAAAAAGCGTTGTCTTCAAGTGAAGATCACCATCCAGAACATAAACAATTACCACATCCTGTATAACCACTTACTAGATTCATCTTCAAGTAGTGATCGTGCCTTACGAACTTTGCTCTTGAGATTTGTTTAGGACAAAGCATGAAAATTACAAGTTATGGAACAAGCCGCAGTCACCGATGACGGAATATTGCACTAAGAACATCATACGAGTATATGACGCATACGAGTAATTGGTTCCAATTGGCGTATGTACCTGCCACCTACCGCCAGTTAACAAACAAATGGCAACGAAAACGCATAAATGAAGAATGAAATAAAACGAAATTGCTCAAATATTGTCGATCATCCACTAAATGTTATAAGGCCCACCTACGAAACAGAGGGCCGAATTATTCATAGTAGTATCCAGTAGGCGGATACTCCATTATACGAGTATATTGATCCATTATTCCGAAGGTACGAAAAGCAAAATACTAGGAAAATTTTGATTTATACTACTTCTCCCATGTAAAAAGTACGATAATGGAGATGACACTATGATATAAATGAAATATTAGTACATTATCATGATTCGTTTGCATGATACTATGGAAAATGAATGGTAAATCTTATATCGTACACCAATAAACGAAAGATACGATAACAGGTCAGCACTTCAAACGATGAGATTTACAGATGCCTCCGAGGAAGCAATAATAACTGTTGGGTACAGACATAATAACTATTAGCAGTTTCATATAACACTAACCAGGATTTTGGACAAACCTATATTCAGGTAGGAATTAGCATTGCAGAATACGAACTGAGAAGGAATGCAAAATAAAAGAATTGGAAGTAAAGAATTCATTTGATTTCAAATTTTGGCAGCGAATAAATACGTCGGGTCTTAACTGCCTCCCACCCAATATTGTTGAACATAGATTATGGAAAAATCTTCAGAATCATATCGGCGTGGTAGGCAAGGGCTCTTAATAAAAACTGTGCGAAATGTTTGCCGTACTTTCCTTGTGCGAGAAAATTGTTAAATCCAAATTTATCTGTTCCAAAGCAACTTATATAGCATAAATTAACATAAATTGGAGACACACACATTATACGTTTTAACAATACATATTTGATACTGAAAATTCGATTTATTTTTGCAAAAATTTTGACTAGCTTTAAGAATGCAATTACACGAATGTATCGAAGAGTTTTTCTAATACGGATTAGAATATCATGCAATTTTATGATTATATACAGCTATAAAGGTGCTCTTAAATGCTCAAATTAGAATCAGTGCAAACGCAATACATCAATTAAAAGAGAGTCAATTATTTGGGCGAACTTGTTTAAAATAATTTCCTAAATTCCTCTACATCAACTGTCACTGCAAAGTATAAGAACAACCTAACCGGCCAGATAAGACAAGGAAAACATTCCTACTGCATTTACTTTTATTTGTCAAATTCTTGGCAATATATAATTAAAGAATTCATTTTTTTGTACAGAATACGAAATGATGTCTACGGAATTATCGCCGTCAGATGCTTTGTTAAACTTACCAACATATGCGTCAACGTTCATTATACAAGTATATATATATATTTTTTTTTTTTGCAATTTTCATTCCATTTTTATTTTCACAAAAGAAATTAATTGAATTATTTGGTGAGAATGTTTTTCCAAAAATCAATGCATTTCAAGTTTAAATTTGACAGATTTATCTATTTATGCGGTGTCTCTTTAATGCGGATGCTAAATTTCCCAGCAAATTTCCATGTTTGAAGATCATCGTAAGTTTAATACAAATATTTAGCTAAAAAATCTTACCCTAATTTGAATTTAATTTTCAAAATCTGGTTTATCAGTAATTCTTACGCACATTCGATAAAAAATTATGAAACTTTGTGCAAGAAAACAAAAACCCCGTTTCACAATTTAATTAGAAGGATAAAGCCCAAACTTAGAGTTGCACATTTGCTATATTGCTTGGCATGTTTTTATGTTATTCATTTATTGTTTTTAATCAATCAATAAACAGCCAAGCAAGGTTTAAGGAATATCTGGCACAGATTTTGTTCGTCTAGGCATTGGTTTTCTCACATCTGTTTGCAAACAATATTATCCCCTAATATGCGACATTATATGTCGATAGACCTGTATTGGATAAAACTATGCACAACTCCAAAGCTATAGCCAAAAAATGAAAGTCTTTATCGAAATAAATGACTCGGTTCAGCCCTCGTTTAAGGCTAAATCAGGTTTTTATTAACTGCCTGAGAATGCTGAATGTGCGAGAGTGCCGCTGTAGCAACATCGTAGTTCCCGACAAACGCTGTTTATGTCATAAAAGCAAGCGAGTCACGTTTACAGCAACTTTTCAACTTTCGCATATACATACTGAAGACTTCATCTCGACCATCGTACCAGATTGGCAGTGAGACAAAAATTAACTTTAGCTAACGATGACAGCATTATAGTCAACAAAGAAGATATGCGCTCCGATATTTTGGTTGTCTTTGAATGAATATCTCATCAGCTTTCTAAATCAATGAGATTGTCTAAATCTAAGACCGTTTCACTCATATCATGTATAATAAAAGCCTTTAGTCTTTCACTTATATACGTTGGCTACTTGGCCTCCAACTTCTATTACTTTCTTCCCATGCTTATAGTCCCTTCACATTGGTCACAGGGTTTGCATGTGAGACCATGAGATCAGACTCAAAAATATCTGCAGTGTCAATGAAATTATAGTCAATAAAACTATGTATTACTACCTTGTTTGAACAGTTTAGGGATCGTATGGAAATACATATTTTAGTATGAAAAAAAAAAATAAAAAATGGGTAATAATCCTCCTATGCACTATACTTTGCAACTCGCTCTCCGTGTGTACACATTTTGGCAAGTATAGAAACTGTTCAAATGTGTCTAACAAACCCTTTTGCATCGTTAGCATATGAGGATATCATTGGATAACTTACTAAAAAGCCAACCAAAGGCATATATAGTATTAACCTATTCAGAGCCATCTGAATTTTGTTATTTTTCAACCGAACTTTTTAAAAATGCGTACTATAAGCAGAAAATGCGCTCACAGTGGTGTCTTATCTATATAACATGAACATGATTTTTTCTCTAATATTTAAGAATTAATCCCACAAAACTATCAGTTAATTTGCTTAAACAATTTTTAGCTCGACATGCTTCGTTCTTCCTATTCTTTACACTTTTACCTATTCTTTACACGAAAATTGAAAAATTATTTTAAATGTTATTCTCCACTTTTATGCGATTGTTTTTTTATTATGAATATCTTAAAAAGCATTTTCGATTTGAACCTTAAGAACTCCGGTGTTGTAAAGTGTTATTAGCTCATGCAACCCCTAATTTTGGCAACTGCCTTGTAATGGGTTAACTAATGGATACATATGTCCATATTTCGTTACATATGTAGGCAATAAGCTGTCCAAAAGTACTCTAAAAAGGTTAGGTCATATCATACATACCATGTTTTAGGGTCTGGGTTAATCTCTAATCACAAGTTCGTGCATTCTATACACTAGAGATATTTTGCAGTTTTGGTTCGACATGTTAAGCTAGATTTAAGCCTGGATTTGCGGCGACTAATATTGTAAAAACTGGTTCATATAATTATAATTTACATGTTTGAGGGCCCGTAAAACCGGCAATAAAATTATATGTTATGCTACCTATATATTGTAAAAGATTGTAAAAGGCCTGTATCAGTGAGACCTTTCGGGCACCTTCCATACAAACTGACTGATTTATCGAAATTTAATGCTTTCCCAGTAACTCCTGTATGACTCCATATATTCATAAGTTCTGGTAAAATTTGAGAAACTCAATAGGCCACGTACCACGCTACCTCTGGTGCCTCCTATATAAGTATCCGATTTTATCCGTACATCCTTAGATTCAAATATACTGTGGCTCACAGCTTATTTCAACCAGTACCACTTTGGAAGATTAATTGGATATATATTCCAAATAAGACAAGTAATTGAACAAAAATCAAATGCGAATTTTTAGTAAATTTAATAAACTTAAAAAAATATATTTTTATTTAGTATTAAATTCACATTTAAAAAACTTACAAAGAAAAAACGATATTTATAGGAAAACAAATAGTCACAGCTTATTTCAACCAGGTAATGTAAGTAAAATTTCAAGTCAATACCTAAACAATTTATTTAATTTTAAAACTTAGTATGACCTCCTTTTTGATCAAGTACTGCTTTTAGCCTTTTTTGCATTGATTCCACTAGCTAGGGAGTAGTTGGAGGAGTTATTTTTGCCTATTCCTCCTTTAACGCTGATATTAAGTGATTTTTGCTTGAAATCTGGTGATTCCGAACGTTTTGATCTAAAATTGACCATAAGTTCTCAATGACATTTAAATCAGGGGATTGTGCCGGTGGTTGCATCAAGTGCGGGCAGTTCCAAATAAGCCACTGTTGAACAATGCCCGACTTATGTTTTGGGTCGTTGTCTTGATAGAGCCGAAATGTCTCCCTAATACCTAGGATTGCGGCACTTTTCAGTAAATTGGATTTTAATATATTGAGATACACATTTTTGACCATCGTACTCTCAATAAATTACAAATTTCCAACGCCGCCTGCTGACATACAGACCCATACCATGACACTGCCGCCATCGTGTTTGACAGTTGCTTTTAAATTTTTATTTTAGAGCTCTGTATTTGGCTTACGCCAGACATAAGTTTGACCATCCGAACCGAATATGTTAAATTTGGACTCATCTGCAAATATAACATGCTCCCAAAAGCTTGACTCTTTCGTAATGTTATTAATGATATTTTTTTTTTTTTTTTGGCTACCCTACCATTAAAATCATGTTTCCGAAGCACACGGCGGACAGTTTCTGCGCTACAGGTTTTATTTAACTCATTTTTAATTTGAACAAGTTTTGGAGCAGGTAACTTAGGGTTTTCTTTTATTTTTCGTACGATATAGCGCTCGTCGGTTTTATTGAATATTTTGTTGGGAGCTTTTCTGCTCTTATTATGTACTCTATTTTCATTCACGAAACGAGATATTATGCTTTGCACTGCTAAGTCACTCAGAAACACCATTTCAGCTATTTTTCGGCGAGAATGACCGTTTTTAAAATGGCTGATAATCAATTCTCTTTGCTCTATGGTAGTACGTCGTCCCATGGTCAAAAAATGCGCTTTAGACTCGCTTCACGGACAAGTTCAGTTTGTTTTTGAAAAGTAAAATTATTTCTGACACAACAGCAACGAATACACATTTAAATGTACCGCTATTCGAGAAGCGTTTTTGTCGTTTTTAAAAGTCGTTGGTTGAAATAAGCTGTGACCTAAGAAAGTATCCTGTACTTACATTTTCTGTCCTAGATTTTCTAAGAAATTTATTTGTATAAGTTTTATGACATTTATTCTCTTAATGTTTTGATATACATAAAACAGCTTATCAAAATTTTTTAATTTTCTGTTTTTGTAAAAGTTATGCTCAACTAAATATTATAACTTCAAATGTTTGAAATAAGCTGTGAACCACTGTATCTTCTATTCGGTTGCCAATTTCGCTATATTCCATACAAATTTACCGATTTTCAGAAATTGATTTTTTTTTCACGATATTCTTCATTCGTAGACAGCATCTAGCTGAATTTTGTATCATTAGTTTGCTTTATAATCCTTGTCAAAAATTTACCTCTGAGCATTATAGTATATCCCATACAAATTGATCGATTCTCCGATATTCAGTTTTTTCCACGTAACTCCAAATTTGCTGAATCAACAACTTAAGTTTTTGTTTATTGCTTTATATCATAATCGTCCTTCTGAAACCTCCCACACAACTGACCGATATAGCCCATGTGTATATTTGTAGCTGCAAGTTTTTCAAGTGGTTGTATTGAATTGAGAAAAAATTTGGGACACAGTACATGTTTGAGATTTAATTCAGATAACGAGAATGGACTGCAGTGCTACGTCTAATCGGTTTCGTCCCTCACAAATTTTGCGAAATTTAAAGAAAAATTAATGAAAGAATCGACCGGACAACGACGGCGTTTCTCATATCTCCCTTACAAATTACCTAACTTAACACTGAACTTAGCACTGAATTTGCATCTTTCGTTCACCTGTACGAAATGCAGTGATGTACGTTAGTTCACAGCGTCTGATAATAAGAAGCTACTGATTTGTCATATAACTCTTGACACACTAGGTGTTTTTCCAGCAATGCAACAGAAAGTCACCCAACTGAAATTTCTAAATTGATTTATTTTACTGTTTCCAGTTCCGTTTCCACCTGAAGGACATTTGTGCTAGCTAGATTAATTCCCAAAGCCGACAAGAAGCTTTTAACGAAATCTGCCGCACCGAAATTATTCAATTGAGTGATTAGACGCCTTGCTCTTCCCCATTTCGTCGCATTCTCTTTCATTTGTGTACAATGGCAACTCTTTGACGAAAAGAATAAAATGAAACTTACCTAAACTTATGCGAAGACGATGAAAATAGCAATAATGTGGAAGAGATAATTTTTTCTTCTTATCGAAGAACAGTGATGCAGGCGAATGACAAGCAGAGGCTATGAATGGATGGATGGAATAATGGTGGGGCTATGTTGTAATATTATTGATGTTTACAACAACGCCGTTGTCGTTGTTTGTCTTTCGAGGAAGCCAACAGCAGAGCCGGATAAACTGCAATGCTCTCCCCGCGTAGGGCGGGAAGCGGACGAAGCCAAGCACAGGAAAGGCGTAAAAAATGGATGACTGCGATGTTTTGGAATTCACGCCTACTGCGTACAACACTTACAATGATTTAGTTGCTTCTTTTAGATTGAATTCAAGTTTTCTACAAAATCTTTTCACCAAAAATTCGTTTATCTTTCTTTTTGTTTCGTTATATTTTGATTAAGAATTGTAGCAAGTAATTTTTGTATTTCTCCCGCTCTCTGACTCGTTATTGTTCTTTCGACATTATATATTTAATGAATAATTTAAGAGGAATTTTTTAATAATTCTTCTGTTTGTTTCTTCTAGTTCCTTCTTATTCTGTTGCGTGGCGTTTTGTTTTTTTGGTTGGTTGCGTCGTGTGGACGGCCACTGATGATTTTGCTCTTTGCTTGATAAATTGTGGTTACTGCTCGCCGATCGGCGGTCAGTCGATTGGGCGGTTATGGAACAGCAGCAACAACAACAACAGAGTATGGTCATCCAATACCAAACAGCTGAGTGATTGTGTGTTTGGCACCTTTTTTCTTTCTTTTGCTGGTTTTGCACTTTGCGTTACGACTTTTTATTTCACGTACTCTTTGCCTTCGTTTCGTGTCTTTCAGCTGTGCTAATTATTTATTATTCACTTTTTTACTGGTGGTCGCGCATGTGTGTATGTGTGTACATTTGCATTTATTGTATAAAAGAAAAATGTCGTCGTGGATTATTAAATATATATGGATTTTTTGTTTCTTAATTATAACACTTTTTCTTCACTTCTCACTAAAGTTAATTCAATTAATTCAGTCTTTTGGGTTACGAATACAATAGAAAGCAATAACAGCAACAGAGTTTCGTTTTTAACGACTTTTCTTTTTTCCGCTTTAATGCCAAACACAAGTCGAAGTAGAAACTTAAAGAAAATAATTAGTAATTGAATTGTGATTTTCACAACTCTTCGAGTGTGTGTGTTTATATCGAAAGTTATCTTTTCTATATCGTGCGGCGCAGTTCAGTTTATTTGGCTCCCCACTTTCATGTGGAGTTTTTTTTTTATATTTTATCAATTGATGTGGTTTCGCAGCTCTTTAGGCAGATTTTCACCGTGTATTTTGTTTTGTTGTCCTCTTTTATTTTAAATAAACCACATACAATGGTTGTTTTGTTAGGTTATGCGGGAGATAAAATGCAATGTCTTATTCGATCGTTGGATTTTGTCTTGAAGGTTTTTGTTTTTTATTTTTTTTAATAAAAAAAAGAACGCAACTAAAAAGGATGTGTATAAAAAAGAAATCCGCACAAATTTTTTGTTCTTCAAAAGTTTCCAAGCGCAAACTTTATCACACGTCTCCTCTTCAAAGGAAAATTAAAAGACGACTGAAAATTATTGACAATTTCGTCATACGTCAATAATGCGAAATAAACAAAACCTCAGTGCTACGAAATAATTTGCTTCGTGCGCGACATCTAGCGGTTAATAGCATTACGGTAATTAATGATACCAGATTTAGAAAATATTTGTGAGGAAAAAGAACAAAAAGATAAAACCGACAAATTGAAATTACGATTTACAATTAAGAAATTGTAAATATTTGCTTCATTCACTGAAAGAAACGAACAAACAAACAAACATATGTATACAAACATATGTATATATACAATATAGATATTATCTCTAGCTCTCTGAAAACAAAAATAAAAAACTAAATGCCACTTTTGTGAAGAAATGGGAAAACGGGGCCTTTAAAAAGAGAAGCAGAGAGTTGCCAGAATAATATATTTTATGCGAAATATGATTTGAAGTGACCTGTTGAAGTTATATGGGGGCAAATTATTTCATAGAAAACTAAAATTTAATAAAAAAAAACTTACGCACATAGAAGCCTGTTTATACTGACGCTGATTATACTGATTGGAGTTACAATTACAGCTGTCCATCGCAAATAACATTAAACATCCTCGTGCAAAGTTCAGCCCTATAATTCGGTGCAACTTCTACCATGCTATCGTTAAACCCCTGGACTAATAGTCATACTTATATATATAAGTTTTTTTTTTATTAAATTTTAGTTTTCTATGAAATTATTTGCCCCCATATAACTTCAACAGGTCACTTCAATCATATTTCGCATAAAATATTTTATTCTGGCAACTCTCTGCTCCCCTTTTTAACAGCCCCGTTTTCCCATTTCTTCACAAAAGTGACATTTAGTTTTTTATTTTTGTTTTCAGAGAGCTAAAAAGATAATGCAATAGAAAGAGAAAGAGAATTAGCAAATTGCTAATAGAAGAAAAAACGTCTGATTCAGTGTGTAACAAAAAGAAGAGGAGGAAAAAATATATTCTGGAATATTTTCTTTCGTACAACCTCATTTGGAATACAATATTGTCGAAAAAGCTAATCATATCGAACGGAGGTTGCTAGAGTGTCCAGCAGCTATAACATGACAGCACCGAGACGTTTACGTAAAGAATTGGCAGATTTGCAGCAGTGCAGACTGAAATCCTTTCGTGAAATTGCCACTGATGATGATAATCTCTTGCGTTGGACTGGTTTAATTGTGCCCGACAATCCACCCTACAATAAGGGCGCCTTTCGGATCGAGATTAACTTTCCGGCCGAGTACCCCTTTAAGCCACCAAAGATCAATTTCAAAACCAAAATCTACCATCCCAACATAGATGAGAAGGGGCAAGTGTGTTTGCCCATCATTAGCACAGAGAATTGGAAACCTGCCACACGTACGGACCAAGTAATACAGGCTCTCATAGCGCTCATAAATGATCCGGAGCCGGAGCATCCATTGCGCTCAGATTTAGCGGAGGAGTACCTAAAGGATCGCAAGAAGTTCATGAAGAACGCGGAAGACTTCACCCGCAAGAATAGCGAGAAGAGACCAGCCGATTAGTGTACCCGACTGCGAGGAGAAAAAAAAATGAAAAAGACTTTTTGTAATAGCAAACCTCTCTTCTGTCAGTAAATCAAATTTTTTTCCTAAACGCTCTTTTCTGTGGCTCCCCTCATACTCCTGCACCTATTACCCTACCTATGTAAGTGCTGCCTACTACTAAGTCATCTAGATCAGCAGCTAGTGGCGCAACAACATCATAAATAAGTAAGAAGTCTCGATGCTACCAATAAATATAAATGGCTAATCATGTACTAATTCTGTCCCTCCACCTAGTAACTGCCCCACAATTGTCTTATGTTCTCTATCATACCTTTATGGGTACTCTGTATCATTATTTAATTATTGTACTATATTGTTTAAAACAAAATTTTTGATTGAACAAACAACAAGAAATTGTGTTTAAAATACACTTTAAAAACAAAAGGAAAACAAAATATATATATAACAATTTTAATGAAACTAATAGTAAATTGCACGCATCATCGATCCTACCGTTGCGTATGTGCAAGAAATAATTTAGGTTAGGTTTGCGGCGAGACTAACATGAATGTGTCGAAGACTAATTTGGTAAAATCGGTTTTCGACAAAACTATTTGCAATAATTTCTATCGAAAAAAAATTCAGTGTAGGCGGATGATGGCAGCCATTGGTGGCGAAAAATTATTTTTCTATTAATAATGAATAAAAAATAATAATTCGATAGTAAATCACCTCATCATTTTCTTTCCATATACATCATTTTTGGCCATCGATAGAAAATGATGTCTTGAAAACACATGGAAAAAATAATTATGTCGATCATTTTCTGAAGAAATTATACTCGAATATATTTAAGAAGTTTTTCCGTCGACATTTTTAAGAGGAAATTTGTATGAAGGTGTCTTTTATTGGAAAAAGTGTTCGTGCAGTAGTTAAAGAGCCACATTTTTATGTGAAAACCATGCGAAGACATTTTTATATGAAATGTGCAGCTGGAGCCACATTCTGAAGGAGAAGTACGGCGCACTTTGTTTAAAGCCATATTTTACGGCGGGGAAGACACATTTCGATAGTAAAACCATTGCCGAATATACTGCTTTCAAAGGAAAGCTGCCGGAGAAGACGTTTTTTAAAGCGGCGAAAATTTCAATGATCGCGCCTTTTTGCTTCATTTATTTATTTGACTTGTATAATACATTTAACTTATTGCAATATACAAAGCCCTAATGGCCAATTAAGTTATATTACCACAGTATCAACCATAATATTGTTCATCCAGAAAATAAATTGTACTTACTTTTAAATTAATGTATATTTAATTGCGAATTCTATAAATAATTTTGCCTAAAAAACTGGCTTCAAAATGAAGAACTTTCTAAATACAATGGCGGCTACTTCGAAAGACGATTTACTCTTTTGGAAAATGATAGTTCGTATATAGAAGTAATAGTAAGGGGAAATTGAAAATTTCATGAAACAACAAAGTCGTTTCACTGATGGTGACTTATATTTAATAACTCTGCGAAATGATAAGGTATGCAATTCAATACAATTTTTTTTTGACAGGCGTTGTCATAACGATAAAACAAACACAGACAGCAGAATATTATATTAGAAACTATAGCAATCAGTCCTATTACAGAATTCTATTCCTATCGAAATTGGAATTGATTCTGTACTTTACTTCAGAAAATGAAATTTTTTTTGGAATTAAATTTTTTCCTAAATGAAATTGATATATTTAGTTAATTAAATAAATAACATTGTTTTTAATTTACTTTTCTGAATGTTAACATAATAAACGTATATTTTATTAAGAAACTATACATTTTTATTAATGCATCATAGTTTTAGCTAAGTGAAATAATAACCCTTTTTAAGAAAATTGCTATCACTTATCGGACTAAAGTGAAGAGAAAAAATGTTTCTGGAATTTATGCATTGTCATGCAGAGAGAGTCTCCGATATTCGTAGAAGTGTGAAAAGCACTGCTAACACTAAAAGTTTTGGAGACATGGATCTGAACACCTTCGCTAATCTGACAAATAATACAACGAAAATGAGCTCGATGTTACTTCTTTAGCATGAAACAGCAGTAAAAAAAAAACAATGCAACCGTTCGAATTTTTGAGAATTAACGAAATCTATCGCAATCTGAAGAACATAAAACGAAATTGATCGGAATGAAAAGCATTCCGAACGAATTTTGTGACAGACTTGGATATTTTTAGATATTTCCACAATTAGTACCGGATATACTCTCAATGAAATAGTTAATTTGAAATAAAAAGGTGTAACAATTTTTATTTAGTACGTCGGGATAAATCCATGTTTGTACTAGGTAATATAAAGAACAATTTAGAATAAATCTTAGAGAAGTCAAATTTGGTGTCAATAATAACACTAAGGCCGTGGCGCGATGGTTAGTGTACGAAAGTATTTTTCGCATGATCGCGGGCTCCTTCCTCGATATAGTCTATCATTGTTTGAGCAGCAGTTATTTCGCTGTGTTTGATGAACACTTTGAGCTTTCGAATAATCGACAAGTCTAGTAAATGCTTCCCAAAAGTGAGTGTAAAAATAGAACGCGTATAAGTTCACTGAACATGAGAAACTGTTCCATATCTCAATCCATAATATTAAGATTTATGTTTTTGTATCGAAATTAAGACTGCTGTTACTATATGAGCCGAATAATATCACATTGTATGCTTTTTTTGTTTTTTTTTTTTGTTTTTGTAACAAAATTGTGTTGCAGTTAAAATTCTATTAATTGTAATTCGCTTTATAATTGAAAACTTAAAGAGACCTGCCCACAATTTGAATCGAAACGAACATTTTACTGAAATAACTTATAAGTATTACAGAATGTGACTTTTTTAAGTATTTCGGGGCAGTTTGAATATTTTGAAGGGATTGGTAGCAAATGATAAATTAAGCCTTTTGTATTATTACAATTGGCAAACCAAAAAATTCTAATGATATGTGCTGATAGTGTGACTCCACGTTTGGTTAACATCTTTAATGATATAATTTATACTTCAGTATATCCCGAAATATTAAAAATCCATAAAATTGTACCAATACCAAAGGAGAAAATGTCTACCTCCGTTGATAAATTTCGTCCAATTGCCCATTATAGACAATGTTTTTGAACATATTTTGCATACACAACTCTACATATTTCCAAGATAACAATTTGTTAAATGATTTTCAATATGGTTTTGGAAAAGGTTGTGGAACAGAGGAGGCAACAGTTAATGTGCAAAATTTCATATGTGAGTCGTTGGATGACGGGTATAGGGGTGTAGTTGGAGTTTTTTATGATTTGTCAAAAGCGTTTGATCTAATTGATCATAATATCTTACTTCAGAATCTCCGATTTTATGGTGTGCATGACAAAGAACGTTTTCTCTTAAAAAGCTATTTGACGAAGCGGCTACAATTGTACAAATTTTTAATAGTAAAAGTACTTTGAAACCAGTGGAGCATGGAGTCCCCCAGGGAAGTGTATTGAACCCCTTGTTATTTTCTCTGTGTATAAATGACTTGAAAAATATTGATATTATCGGGTAAAATGTTTGTATATGCTGATGATATCGCCATTTTTTATTCATAAAAATATGAAATGACTGTGAAGCCTTAGATAGAACGAGGAGCAACTCTATTAATAGAGTATTTGCGTATTAATAAACTTTTCCTTAATTCAAATAAAACGAAGTTGATAAGATTTAGGCCACATTGTCGGTTCAACGACAGCTTTAGTATATAAAAAATTCCACAAGTTAATTCAGTTAAATATTTGGGATTATATTTTCAAAGTAATCTTTCTTGGACATAACATATAGAGTATCTGAAGTCTACAGTATCACATGCCATAGGTTTATTGTATAAATTTAGAAACAAATTTAATCGAAATACTAAGTTTCTAATATTTCAAGCTTTAGTTCAAAGTCATTATAACTATTTAGCCATTATGTATGGTTATAAAAAAAAATTCTGAATTAAAATCACTCCAGCGGCAACAGAATAAAGCACTAAAAGCTGTAGCGAACTTGCCAATTTCATATTGTACGCTTTCTTTGTATAGAGATGTTTTTCCATCAGTTTTGCCAGTATATGGTTGTTATAAATTAAAATTGCTAATATATGTCTTCAAATGCTTGCATAGTATTGGCCATCACACGATAAATTTTTCCCGAAATCAGTATATTTTCAATACACGAAATAATGACAATTTGAGAGTAGCTATGTGTCGATCTGAAACAACAAAACAGCGTATAGAACATTCTGGTAGTAGTCAGTACAATATTTTACCATAACAGTTAAAATCACTAGAAACACTTTCATTATTTATTATTTATTGCAAAATGTCGAAGAGCTTCTGGTATGAATTTTGAGTTAATATTGAAGTACA
>JAHXMU010000671.1:186784-234206 GCA_019455685.1 Philornis downsi
TATAGATTCCAATAAAAAATTTTAACATATAATGCAAATTTGAGTGTTTTATTCGATTTAAAAAAAAAAACTACGATTAAAAAATCACCCTTTATTACTAACTAAATAATAAAATTTAAAATTTTCAATACGTAAATATTTAGAATATCGCCAAAATCATGTCTTACTATGATCGGAATATAACTGCCCACAATGGATACTACGGTCGGTAATATATTCATGTCACCGTTAGATCTTTGATTGTCCTGCGAAAGTTTAACAGGGGAATTTGAAAGAATTTGAAACACCGACATTTGTTGCCAAAGTTTTTCGAAAAAGGCGATTTGTTCTTAGAAAGAATTTGACATAAACTGACTAATCGCAAGTAGGCTTTCATTCAGTAGACAAAATGTAAATAATAATTTATCCGCAGTGTTAATTTAATATAACCGTCATGAAAGTGATATTTTTGATAAGATAATGACAATTCAGAAAAATGTAATGCTACTTCTGCTACTTCATTATTAAAATGTTATCTTAACGCTCTTCTGATTCACTACCATATTAGCGTGTCATTGTTGAAAGTAGTGTCATTACTAAATATTTGTAGATATTATTTTTATATAGCGTAGTTCACAGCATCATATAAAGGGTGTCCCAACAAGAACGCAAGATTTAAAAGACTGATGCAGCAATTGAATTGTTTCTCTGGCTGTATGACATGTGGCGCCGTCTTGTTGAAACCACATGCCCTCCACATTCACTTCTTCAATTATAGGCACGAAAAAACTGGTTATCATTTCACGATACCGAACACCATTGACACAGTTGACTCTTTTGGAGCATTATTGTGACCCCAAATTGATCTCAATTTGCGAACTTTAGTCGCAAAACTTTCACCATTTTCGTAAAACAATTTCTCAATGAGAAATTCGTGTAGCGCTCCATTTTTACTAACCTCGTACCTTCTAATAGCAAACAATAACAATTGTTCAAATGTCAAACAATGACACTTCGAATGGCGTCAAATTTAAATCTTGCGTTCTTGTTTGGACACCCTTTACATCGGATAACTTCAATGCTATGGACAAATCGAACCAACTAGTAGCTGGTTTCCTTCGAAGTTTCCCTCAGAATGGCTGGTGCATTTTAAAATCATGTAAAATAATCGTATCTGGTAAAGTGAATGATTAAGAGGCCTTATGGTCGAAACGACCTTAACCTATTCTCAAACTTTAAAAGGGTAAGAACTTCACCTTTCTTGGCATGAAGGTTGCTGTTATGATATAATGTGCTGAATGAGTCGCTTTTGGTAAGCAAAATTGGTGTTGTGGGATAAATCAAACGTAATGTTACGGTGCCCAAATCGTTATCGTTATTTCTCCAATAGAAGGCTTTATTAATCTGTATACTGGCTTTACTAATCTATAACTGTGATCAGATTACGTTAGACAGCGTTAGAAAGGTAAGATTTTGTACTCAAAAAAACTACTTACGCAATTTTGTGAACCCTTTATTTAGCATTGTTTGAGAGCGGGTCAAAGATGGACACCAGCAAACACGAAATACCACATATTTTACAGTTTTTCTTCGTATAGTATTCGTGGCCCTGATACTGTAACTGCCAATTACGAGCAAATTGGTTTTTGTCAATTCTTTCCCAGTAATTTTAGAATTTAGTGCGAAGTCAAATTGCCGAAAATGTTGATAAAATAATGGAAATCATCAAGTCTGATGATGGGTCAAACAGTGCACAAAACAAAGTTTGGAACAACTTAAACAAGTTTGGATACAAGAAGAAGTTTAGTGTAGGGCTATTACATAAGTTGAGGTAAAAAAATCTCTTGGAGTGAATTCTCATGCGAATTGTTGCTGATTCATGACAAAATCGGCCCATTTCTGAAGTGGCTGGCGACCGGTGATGAAAAATGGGTTACTTAAGGTAATGTCAAACGAAAACGGTAGCGGTATGATCGCGATGAGTTGGCTCAAACAGTGACCAAGCCAGCATTGACGATCAGGAACGTTTCGCTGTGTGTTTGTTAGGATTGGCAAGGAATCATATACTATGAGTTGCAGTGAAAAATTTGCCTCAAGAGAAACTTGAATTGTTTTTTTGCCAATAGTAATGAGAGTACCTATAAGAGATTTATAATGGAATTGTCTTCAAAATGACAACATGTTATCGAATAAAACGGCGTATATTTAATCTGAATTGGATCATTCTAGTTACGCTAAATAATGCTTTCAACATCATAAACAAATAATGGATTTCTCCTTACTACACCTTGTAGATAAGAGAAAGATTTATATTTAAATACTTCAGATACACCGGACACGGTTGGAAAGCTTAAGGGGTCCCGGCTTCCAAAAATCGATTTTTTTTTGATATTTCGAAAAAATAGGTTTTCACGAATATACTGTCTAATTTTTATAAGGATATTCCCAGTATTTTCGATTCTACAGCCGTTTTAGTAAGCAGAGTCAGATTCGGCACGCGGCGGCATCAACGTTCGCATTGTTTGTCGCGCGGTAGCTGTTTCGCCCCTGATGCCTCAAAAGAAGCTCGAACAGCGCGAAAAAATCAGAGGCATGAAGAATCATTAGAGTACGAAGAAATAGAAGGAGTTCTGTATGGTGCTGGAATCGTTGATTAATTAAGTACTACAAATTTCTGAAATTTTTGAAAATATCCACTCTCAAAACTTTAAACTCAATTATCTCAAAATTACTTTCTTTCGGCCAGGTGTTCTCAAAAAAAAAAAAAAAAAAAAAAAAAAAAAAAAAAAACAAATAATCGGAAATTTTAATATTTTTTTCACAACACCAATGGCTGTCGACCGTACTAGAATCATATTATTATTTTAATTATTTTTTATTTTTTTTTTTTTATAAAAAACTGAAAAAAACCCGATTTTTTCTGATCCGATTGCGGCAATTTATACGTGATGCAATTAAACAAATGAAAAAATAAATGCATCTAAAAGATCAATAACATTTCATCGCAAGTTTGGTGAAAAGTCATTTACACAATTTAGAAAAATATTATGAAATTGTAATATTTCGGTGTACGTACATACAGTTCGAAAAAATGCATGCAGAGAGTATTATAAGCCGGCCATAATATCTTTCACAACGCAGCTAAATGTTTTGAAATGAAATGTTTACATAGACAAGTAACTGCAATAATGTGCTGTCACAAGAACCAAAACCAGGCAACAAATACCCTCCAAATTCATCTCAAACGCGTTGAGAAATGGCTCATTGACTGGAGAATAAGAATAAACGAAAGTAAATGTGGACAAGTAACATTTACACTAAACCTCAAGACGTGCTCAACTCTCCGGCACAATAATATCGCTTACATCGAGGCTTAAACGACATAGATGAAGTTGAAAATTAAGTGCTTAATAAGCACTCAGGACTTAGCCTAAACTGTAAGGTGTTGATCTACACGGGAATAATTAAACCCCTATGGTGTTACAGTGCTCAACTCTGTGACAGAGCCAGCCCCAGTAACGTCGATAAAATCCAAAGGGTACAATCAAAGATGTTACGAGACATTACGGGAGCTCCTTGGTACATGAGAAACTGTAATATTTATAGGGACTTGAATATACCATATGTGAAAGAGAAGATGGAAAGATCAAAGCAAAACATATGACCAGAATAGAACATCACCGTAATGTTCTAGCTAAAAACTTTGCTCACCCTTCTGCACCTTCCAGACTCCGCAGAAATGATTTTGCAGTCCCATAAAGGGGAAAAAGAACATGACCCCTGCCAAAAGTACATTGCCTTCTAATATCTGAACACCGCAATGCTTCGACATAATCCACCTGAGACCACATGTCCGGACCCTGGCCTCGTTACTCACGTAATCCGCAATACTATTAGTAACATATAGGTCGACATCCTCACGGGAACTGTTGATTCACCTATCAAGTGTTCGGGTCTTGACATCATCATTGACACTGCTCGCTTTGCAGCCAGGCCAATTAATTTTTCGTGCTATTGATCCACCTACCACGTCTTCGGGACTTGGCCCCATCACTCACATAGTCCACATTAGGTCTGCTTTTCTTACGTAGTTTAAATCTATGATGAAGGACATGGCGCAACTCAAACCCCCCTGGTTAATAAAACTGTGAGATCATTTGTACGAATATTGCGCTAAACTACACCATTAGAGCTCTTAAATCAGAAGCTGCCCTGCGCTTTTGTATATCAAAACTAATCCCTGTATATCAAAACAAAGCTCACTACGTGAGCGATCCAATAAAACAAATAAAGACATAAATAAGACAAGTGTTTTGCGTATTCGGTGATTTTCTGCTATCGAAAAAAGTAGATCAAAGAAGTTGCATCAAATTTTGTGTAAAAAATGGAATTAAGTGCTAAAAAAAATGTTGACAGTGGCATACGGTGAGAGTACTCTGAGTCAAAAAAAAACAAGGTTTACAAGTGGTACAAGCTTTTCACAAAAGGTCGAGAAGATGAATGAATGACGACGCTCACTCTGGACGCTTCAGCACATCAACAACCGATGAAAATGTTGAGACAGTGAAGAAAATTATTATGGAGAATAGTCGAATCACAATTAGAGAAGTTGCTAAGGATGTCGGCATATCGGTTGACTCACGTCATGCAATCTTTGCGGAAATTTTGGGCATAAAGCAGCGTGTGACAGCGAAGTTCGTTCCAAAATTGCTGAATTTTGACCAAAAACAACGTCGTATGAGCATCGCTTAGGAATTGATGAATGACGTCAACTATGATCTAGATTTGCTTAAAAGGGTCATAACTGGTGACGAATCATGGGTATATGGTTATGACATTGAGACCAAAGCCCAATCGTCCCAATGGAAGAGTCCAGGAGAGCCAAAACCAAAAAGGAACGCCAAGTTCGATCAAATATCAAGGTTTTGCTCACTGTTTCTTACCACAATGTCGTACGCTAAATAAGGAGTATTACCCTAAAGTTATGCGCAGTTTGCGTAAAGCGATACGAAAAAAACGCCCGGAATTATGAAAAAAAAATCATGGCTTTTGCATCATGATAATGCACCTGCTCACTCATCTTTGCTTGTGAGAGGTTATTTGATCAAAAACAACACCGTTATATACCTCAGCCACCAGATTTCCTGTTCCCAAGATTGAAGAGACCCATGAAAGGACGGCGTTTTGCGATCATTGAGGAGATAAAAACCGAATCGCTGAGAGAGTTCAACGACATACCAAAAAATGCATATCAGAACTGCTTTGAGGATTGGAAGAAACGCTGGCACAAGTGTATTATATATGTGGGGGGACTACTTTGCAGGAGATAAAATAGAAATTGATGAATAAATAAGCATGTTTTGAGAAAAATGAAAATTCAGCTTATTTTGTGAGCACACCTCGTATGTCTTGGCGGATATTTTCTATGTTGAAATGTCATGGAAGATATTTGTCTAGTAGAATATTTCCTTAGAAACATATTTCACACAGCAACTTAAGATATTGGGAAGTATTTTAAAAAAATTTTTCCTTTTTTCGGAAATTATTTTGATGAAACTTTTCTTATAGAAAATTGTCTCGAAAGAAAATTGTCATAGAGAGAAGTGTATCTGAAGAAATGGTTTATATAGAAAATTGCCTTCAATTGCTTTTCAACATATTGGGTTTGACATTGGATTTGGATTTAGAGTTTTTTATTCAAAGTTAAAATTATTTAATTTGTCTCACTTTGTTCAATGGCCTTTTACAATTGCACAGTGGGGATAAACGGGAAAAAAGTGAAAGTATTATATTACTGCTTAACGGTTTGCTGGAATTTGATGAAATTTTAAACAGACGTTTTTGAAGAGTTGGGAAGCCTCACAGTGAAGGTTCAAAGTATAATACCTCAGGTGTAACAAATTTTTATTGTACATCGATTAGGCCTGGAAAAAAATTCAAAATGTTTTGCAGACACCGAAACAAATGAGAATCTGAAGGTGTCATGTAGATCTGGATGGATGTGGAGGTGGATATGGCACCGCCTCTCTTTTAAGCTTCAAAATTTTTTGTCAACTTCGCAAGTACTCGTATGTGTGAGACCTAATGTTGACGTGGTGGAAAATCAGATTGAAAATCGGTACTTATTTACTGATATCATATGGAATTTTTAATTATTTAATAAATGGTATGAATACAGAAAAAAACACTGAAAATGCCTGTTATTTCTAAGCTGAATTCAATACTTGTATGGAAAATCTTTTCTATCAACCGATTTTTCTGAAATAAATTATTTATTACAGTTTAATAAGATAACTACAATTTTCTTAATATTGCCTTAGCGCCAGATTGGCTTTATAGAGGCTAATAGGCAACTAAAACCGTTCATGTAATACTAACAAATATTAATATTAAAATATCTAATAATAGGAGAGATAAAAAGAACTATTATAGAAGCATTTCCAAATTATCTATTTAATATTTCTTTAATAGGACTTTAAAATCTGATAGAAGTGAAGTCTCTTTTAAGTATACTGGCAATTGATTATACTCAAATGGTCCAGCAAATGTAACACGTTGCTTGGTCAACTCTAACCAAAAAACACGACGTTCAAATCCGTTGCTTAACGGGTTGATCTTTGGGTATATGAGATACGAGTATTTCTATGAAAGGATATTGCAAAGACTCCAATTCCATTTATTGATTTGTGGACATGAAGCAGAAGTTGTTGTTTATATAATACCTTAGCAGGTAAAACATTTGTGGCATAATCTTTATATAAAAAAGATGTACTAAATCTCATAGGTAGATCAAAAACAGTTTTTAAAGATTCGATGCCGATTGTAGAGCCCCTAGACATGTGATGGACTTACATACCTAAACGAAAGGAAGATACGTCAAATGAGAGTCTATCAGAGACTGATATGGTATTAACTTTACATTTAATTTGTTCTTAAATTTGCACAACAAAATTCCAGATCCTGACGATATTTTGGACTTTAAGTCTATGATGTGTTTATTCCACGACAGATTACAGTTAAGACACACTTCTAAATAACGCACGCTTCCGGATTCTTCTATTACAATTTCGACCACATGTGCCCTCTGCGGTACAGTGTTGCCAATACGAGAGATAAAAGCTTTTTTTAGGGATATTCAGAGAGAAAAATTGACGTTTCGAAGGCAAGTAACCAAGATCTTTCCGATATCTCCAATACAAATGACTGATTTAACTTATATACTCTTACCTTCTTATCTTTCTGTCAGGTTGATTAAGTCTTGAGAATGAAAATAAGCGACGTTGAAACGACCATGCGGCTGTATAGGGATTACATCGTAGCCTAAAGTTACTTAACTTCTTGTCAATTATATGGCGTTACAATGCGGCGTAAAATGCAATTAAAAAAAAACCCGAAGGAGTAGCCTGAGGTCCAGGATACCTCCCACACAAATCAACTTACAAACCCAATATATTTTTAGATTCTTATTTTTAGCTCAATTATACTCTACTGGGTATATATGAGCACGTAACGGAATTTTAGTACTACGCTGACGTGCCTCTCAGGGTACCACAAATAAAAATTGGCCCATTCGGCAAAAAATTGGTGGTCCTTCTTCATTTATCAAATAGAGAGCTTCAGAAACTTATAATTTTATTACACTCTAATTCAGAGCATTTTTTTCGCAAGAGCCTAGCAATTTAAATACCACGCTCCTTTGGGCACCACTTACTTTTTTACAGCAACGAAAAAGGAAGTTGGTTGAAGGTTAAGGGTGTCTTAAATCTTGCATTCTTGTTGGGACACCCTTTAGATGTAAGTCAGTCCACTTGACTGAAATTGGTGTTCTGGGTTTTTCCAAAGTTTTTCTTCCCAAATTTGATCTTAACTTGCTATGAGATATTTTTGTGCAAAATTTCAGCCTTCTAACTTAACCAATGCGACCTCTATTGTGCTTTCAACAAACTAACGAACGGATGGTGATGCTTAATTCCAAATAGATTTCTACGACAATCAGGAATTTATGCTTACAATGAAAAACGACTTAACTATCAATTTATTATTTTTATATATTAAGAGTTTTTTAAAAAATCGCTGTTATGGGAATTCGTTATAACTTTCCAAATATACACAATTTTGAATTCGCGCTTAGATGACAGCATGCGTCTTTAGGATATGAACGGTAATAGCAAAAAAACATGATTCCGATTATGATCAGTATTTAGAGTTATAATGTAATTTTTTAAAAATCGCTCTTTTGAAAAATTGCTATAACTTTTGAACGACGCTGAATTTTAGACTGGGACTTGGACCCAAATATCTGTTTAAATAAGGGACAACAATAATAATGAATAAATTTGAGTTTGTCCTAACTCCCCCTAAGACGTTTTTCCTTGTGGTCAAAGATTTGATGAGGTTTCAGATGAATATACCTGGATTTGTTTGTCACGGAGTGACAGAATAAATAAAAACACATAGTGGTCAGTATAAAAATGAGATGAAAAGTAATGAATGCTATTTGTGTAAGTTATTAAAACAATTATTGTTAAAATTTCAAAATTACGATATTGAAGAGAGCGGTTATAACAATTTAATTAAATGCATAAAAGTCGCAAATTGTTTGCCAAATTTGGCTTCTAGTCTACTAAGCGAACCACCACATACATTAACAATTTTAAATATAACTGTGGACATACATACCTCTTCCATTATCCTCAGTTCCGAGGAAATATCGTTTCCAGAAGATTATTGAGAGCTACACAAGAATAGTTTGAGATACATTTAACGTTTAACTGTTTAACAAAGTAAATCACAAAGCACTCCTTACTACAATCGCCAGATACACCATCAAGATCATCAACATGCCCACTATGTATGCAACGGGATTTGCGAACACATCTAACTCATCGTCGTTCAATGGATTTGGTGTCGATGACGCCGCTGTTGGAGCATTCCATAAACTTTGCAACAATGTCATCTTGTTTAAATCTTCCCCACAACAAGGAAATACTACGCTTTTGCTTAATAAGAATGCAGTTAAAACTGCCAGAAAGAAACGCTAAAGCGTTTTTGCTTTGATGAATATAACAACATACACAGGCACATAATGTAATGAATTATATCGCTACCATAAAACTGAAATGTCGATAAGATTATGGCAAATTTGCAGTTAGAAAATGGCTTCTAAATTTGTGCTATTAATTACTTAGAGGAAATGAAAAGTTTCGTGTGCAATTTTGACAATGAATAATATTTGAAGCTACAATGTAACCGATGATGTACCTACAGCAAAAAACAGCTCGTCCCTTTTGAATTATCCCCAACAACCGATAATTGTGGTCGCAGGCCTCTTAGACGCAATTTTTATTACCCAAAAAAAGAAGAAAAAAACTGTACTCACGGGTGTTCCAAATATGCACTTTTTTTATCAGTGACGATTTATTTTCATTAGACGCAGTGAAAAATGTTAAGGGATATAATACTTCTAGTGTACAATTTGTAAACTTTGGTTTTGTCCACACTTTTTTCCGTCCATGGAGTAGACAACGTTTTTACATCAATATTTCATCATTGATCTGTTCTATCCGCTCTACTATGGAACCTCGCTCTGAACAGTGTTCTGTTCTCTTCTGAGGAAGTTGATGTCAAGGTTTCCACATACGCAGACGATGTGGCAATAGCAGTTAGGGGAAAGTTTTTGGGAACAAACCACATCAGAGACATCCTCCAAAGGGCCCTTCTCACTGTAACGAAGAAAACGGTCTCGGAGTAAATCCAAACAGGACCGAAGTGGTTGTGTTCACCAGCAGATACATGATTTCATCTGTGAATTCTATCTCTCTGGGAAGTACTAAAGGTCCTTTCGCGGATTGTGCAAATTCAGCTTCTTATTGTTATTGGACAGGAAGCTGAATTTCAAACTCAACACAGGGCGAAAAAGGCCATAGTGGCGATATATGCATGCAAGACGGCAATAGGTAAACAATGGGGATTGAAGCGTCGCATTGTTCACTGGTTGTATACTGCAGTAGTAAGACCGATAATGTTGTATACAGTTATCGTCTGGTGGAAGACTGTTGAGAAGTTCACATACTGTTGGATACTGGACAAGGTCCAAAGGATGGCTAGTCTGTGCATCGCAGGTGCTCACCGTACCACCCCATCCGATGCACTAAATGTAATCTTGCATTTACTACCCCTGGACATAATTAGTATGCAGATTGCCGCAGCTACGGCAGTAAGGCTAGGGGAGCTGTCACAGTGTGATCCTTATGCCTGACATAACAGGCACCATAGACTACACTCTGGCTGCATCACTGTTCGACGGGAAGTGCCATATACTTACACCAGATAGAGACACGTGGAAATGTAGAACTCCTACTACAAGATTGTATGTCAACTTCTACACTGACGGCTCAAAATTAAATGATCAGGTAGGTTTCGAGATCTACTCCAAAGACCTAGGACTAAGTATAGTAAAAAGGCTACCTGATTACTGTAGTGTTTATCGAGCCCAAATTTTGGCCATTGAGGAAGTGACAGAATGGCTGAGATATAATGTCCTCACCACGGTGGGGATTAATGTATTGTCTGCCAGTCAAGCTGCAATTAAATCCCTGAATTTTGTCTTCCTGAACTTAACATCAGCCCAGAGTTGCCGCAGATCTCTTAACGAGATGGCTCAGTATTTCAACATTCACCTTATGTGGGTGCCGGGCCACAGGGACATACCAGGGAGCTGCAGAGCAGACGACTAGGGACAAACTTACAGACTCCAGCCGAATTGGAGTCCATGAGCATGCCTCTAGCCACTTGCAAGCTCCTGCTGCGAGATAGAGCATTTTTGGTTGCAAATGGTAAGTGGAAGTCTGTCCGAGGCTGTAATCAATCCAGACAGGCATCGCCTAGTTTTGAGACGTTCACACACACTGCTGTCGCTATAAAGACTCGACGTCTCATTGCTTGTATCCGTCATTACGAGACACTGTCTGATTGAAAGGCATGCAGTGAGATTGAGGGTTGCGGCCAGTGACTTCTGCAATTGCCCCGCCCTGGCGACCAGGCGGGGATCAACACTGGGCTCTTATTTCTTTAGGGACATGGAAGATCTGGACGATACAGATATTGTCCGACTTAAGAGCTTCTTGAGGCGCTCAGGGCAGTACAACGGGGGAAACTAGGTACATCCATATCTCTAGCTTCCGTGGTATCACAATGGGCTATGCAGTCTAAGTGAGCTTGTCTATTCAGACTGGCACATTGACCTAACCTAACCTTCATCATTGATCTGATAGCATAATGCTACGTAGGAAACGCTATGAAAAAAATCGTTCATATTGCTAAGAGTGCTGTTTTGTGGGTAAAGACTGGTACTACGCTGACTTTTCACGATGAAACGCCATATGACAAAAAATTTCGTGCAATTTGAAGCTACATTTTTCCACCTAACAAAATTTTCTTTTTTCATTGATTTCCAACACTGATCTCGGAATAATGTATATATACATTCTTACGTTGCAATGTATTTGATATTACATTTATAAATTTGGAAATGAAGTAGTCCAAATGTATTATCAAACATATTATGACGTAGAAACAAAATGTAATACTCAAAGAAGCGTGTAAAGCACCAAGTATCTCTTGACCAAGTGTGTTTCACAAGTTTTTTTTTTTTTGGTACAGACTAACATTTTGCTAGGAAATAGCCGGCGATTGTAAATGGGTTATACCGGCTCATCTCTTTTGGCACCTCCCGAACATACTAGCTATTTACTGAAATTCAGTTTTTTCCTTGAAACTAATAGCCGGTACACAGTGTATTGTTCTATAGGTATAGTACATGACAATTTTGAATATATCGACAAACTAACCGCGCCCCTTCTGAAACCTCCCACATATTTTGATTCCACATATTTTTACGTCCATATCTTTTATCCAGTTGCATGAAATTGAGTAAAATTTAGTATACATTTGCTAAAAGCATGATTTGGTAATGAAAATACTGCTTTCTGGTATCTCCCATAAAATCTTGCAGATTTTTTGCAATTCAATTTTTTCTGTAACTCCTAATTTGTGTACACCGGCAACCTCAGTTTCGTATATTGTATTGCTATATAATGCTGGATAAAACTTGGAAAAATAACCAACCCCACCCCTTCTGATAGCTTCCACCACACCCCTTCTTAGCTTCATATCCTTCAACCAATTGCACATAAATTAGTCGAATTTGGCACACATCATGCGATCGATAAGGTTTGTGATCGAAAATTACAAATTAACCGATTTATCGATCTTGCCCACTGTAAATACTAATTCGTTAAGTTGTAATACTTCGCTAAATGCGGAAAATCTGGCATATTATCGACCCCTTCTCATACTTGCCATACAAATTGCGTAGTTTAACCCAGATTTTCGTAGGTTCATATGTTTCTCTCCATTGCACCTAATTCTATATGGTTTAACAAGAATCAGGCGTTTACTAAATCCAGTTCTGCGAATGAATATAGTCTGCATTGCCGCTTAATGTACAAATTAGCGGTTTTGGCAACAATTAATGGTTTCTCCAGAATTTCTAAGTTAGATGTTATAATAATTAAGTTTAGTAAGTTACAAATTGTTTCTATTATTGTGCTTTAACTCACGCTATTTGGCGATAAAAACCTGGAGATTTACGACGCCCCTACTAACAACCCGCACACTTTTGTTTTAAATTTTTACCTGACTAAAATGTCTGTACTGATTAAATTGTTTTCCAATCATTTTTACGAGGTGTTTTATTTAAACGTTCACGTTTTTCTTTTCACGGGGAAAAACTTGGTTGAAATCTTGTTTGCTTTTAAAAAATAGTCAGCTGTGTTCATTTTTCTTGTTTGGTTTCCAACACTGGAATCGGACTATCATATATTTATATGCCATAACATGTTTTTTATAAGTGATATTTTCTTTGTTCCAGCTAGCTAAATTTTGTATGAAAAGTTAAACAATTTTCAGCTGAGCAATGCAATAACTTTCATTTACACTTCACTTTCTGTCTTAACTAATAGAATGTTAGCCAATATAAGTATTTAACAAATTAATGGTTTTTATGTTTATGGTTTTTATGTTTATGGCAAGACAGTCTTGTGACCAAATGTGCAAGGAAGAGAATAGCACTAAAAGGCTAGCGAAGTAAACAAATCAAACAAATATAAAATTTCCATGGATTCCTTACTCAAAACAAACAATATTTCAAATTAATTACAATAATAATCATTTTACTTTTACTTCTCGAAATAAGAAGCTGTTGTTGCCATATGTAAATTTGTTCTTAGCCTTCTACACAGAAGATTGCCACGTGTTTTCAATTGACTTCCATACATATAACTTCAATTAAACTCCTTTGGCGTGAATGCGATGGGGATGCCACATCCCCAAGTTCTTACTTTAAAATAAAAGAAATTAATTCAGTTTCTAAAGAGGTCCGCTTAGAAATTACAGATGGACCACTATTTTTGCTAAATCGGCAAATTTGTATATGTGGTATAATAAGGGGAGTGGCAATGCGGTCCATTTTCATTCACAGAGGAGCGGTAGGTACCAGAAAGGATGGGGTAATACTCTTTTTTTTTGTTTTCAGAAATTAGTTCAACAAAAGCATGTACAACTGCTTGAAAAATATAAAACTAAGAATTAATGGGTTAAACAGCTGGCTTGTTTGTTTTAAGAAGTACCAGAAGGAGCGTAGTTATAGTTTTATAGGGAATTTTCAATCAATGCAATGGATAAAAATTTGGGCTATAGCAGACTATTTTTCAGAAATTATTGAGGCAACTTTGTAAATCGATTAATTTATGTAGGAGGTGCCAGAAACGGTATGCCAATGCAGTAAATTCCCATTCTCAGACACTACTTTACCCTTAACTTGTGGCAAATTGATTGAATTTAGTACAGCGGAATATATAGGTAAGGTATGAACCAAGGAGTATATGAAGGAAAAGCTGTGGTTGTTTGATTTTTTTTTTAAATACATATATAGAGCACTAGCTGACCCGGCAAACGTTGTTTTGCCTTCAAAATGTTAATGTGGTAAAAAAAATTAATTGTAAAAATCTCTTCTCCAACGCCATCTATCACTTCAAATAAAACCTTTTAAACCTTCCGGAATACTCTACCAATAATTTAAGATCAAAATAAGCCAAATCGGTCCAACCGTTCTCGAGCTTTAGCGAGACTAACGCACAGCAATTGATTTATATATATATAAGATTATTAAACAGTAAAATTGATCAATTAAAAAGGCATTGGCAAAATTCTTTTTGGCACGACTGTCCTCCGTACTGACGTGGAGCTTTATCTGTCATTCAGTTTGTTTACAATGCTCGATTTTATCAATTAATTCCAACTGCGTTTTGCAATTTTCACAATGGATAAAAATATCGACAAAAAAATGTGTTCCAAATTTCGTATTGCGAGAGAAAGTTTATGTTCTGAATCTCTCAAAATATTACAGAAGCCTTGCGGTGAATTGGTTTTATCAAAAACCAGTTTTTGTGAGTGGTACAGTGTATTGAAAAGCGTTCCAGATGTAGTGGAAGATTTACCAGACTTTAGTCGGCCATCAACGTTTTTGACTGAAGTTAACATCGATAGAATGAAGAAAATTGTAACTTAAAATCAGCACTTAAGTTTGACAGAAATAGCTGCTGAATTATCTGTCTCCCACAAATCAATTCACACCATTCCATAGGAAATGCGCACATGAAAAAGACCTTAATTCCAAAAGACCTAAATTTTCTTCAAAAACGTAATCGCGGAACACACCATTCTATGTAATGAAACGCGTTGCCATTCGAAAGACCTTCAAAAACTCAATCGTGTAAAAGACATGCTCGTCATCATGGATGACGAGATATGGGATTATGGATTCAATATGCAATTAGAATGAAACCTTTCAATTGAGTCGAAATCGAAAAACATACCTGCCAATGTTAATAGGCAATATTGACGGTTTTAAGTACTCGGAATTTTTAACAGAAGATCAGAGCGCAAATAAAGAATATTATACGAGGTTTATGTGACGCTTTAGATAGGAAATTCATCGAAAAAGTCATAGATTTCAGAAAATAAAACTTAAGCATTTCGAAACAGGAAAATTACCAATTTCACTGGGCTACGATTTTGAACGAATTTCCGGCCAAAAGCTTCATGAATATTATCAGGCAACCGTCGAATTTGTCTGATAATAATATATGGGTTAAGTTAGTAAATTTGTAGTAATTGCTACTTTTACCGTTTAATCTTTACCGATTGACTGCTTTCTCCAAAACTTTATAACTTTCCCAAACTATTGGCACAAAGTACAGAATTATGTTGTATCGAGAGAAAAGGAGGAAAACTGTTGAATATTATAGAACCAAGTATTATGATTTTCCAGAATTTATACAGTGGGTGGAAACGTACGTTTTTTTTTTTTGTAAAATGTTAACAAAAATCAGTTGATTTTCAAATTCAAGTCTCTATTTTTGAACATTGCTATTTTGACGTTAATTTCATATTTTTTATAAACTACTGCTAAACACTTCACACTTTAGAAGAACATTTGCGCAACCGGTTGCTGGTCATGCTCTCCGTTGCATTGTACATTTACCTCTTTCTTGGCACCTCGTTTCATTGGGACGTCGCTGCATTCGAGCATTCCAGCGCTTGAGATATAACCAAATCGAGAGGCGTAAACAGAAATATACCGCCACGAAGGGCAAAACTATCATACACAATGAAAATAAATATACAGAAAAGTTATTCATACTGTCGTACGGCGGTCTGCACTTAACTAATCCGAATTTGTCATTATAATTATATTATTTTGTTTTTTTTTTTTTTTTTGATGTATGAAATCGCACTACTTGCTCTCTTTACTGTGATGTGAATTCGTTTTTCAAATATAGGTTTCGTCGGCTGTTATTCTTTTTTGCTATTTATCAATATACTCTACTCTTTTGTTATCAATTTTAATCATAATCGCAATCAATATAATAAAAAGACGAACAGAATAATATTTTCGTGGCACCGTTTTGGAGTGATTTATACACCGAAATAGAGAGAAGTGTTTTGTCTCTGGATAATATTTAATATTCACACTTTTATCTTTATAATATGCGGCTTGAAATTTAAAAACACATAACGAAAATACCGATGAAAAAGAGAAAACGTTGCTCACGTTTTCTTTTCGATTTGGAACAGAGAGAAATTGGCTTGCAGAGAGAAATTGAAAAGTAGGGCGAATATAACGCTTATCTTTTAAAAAGAACCAAAGATATGCGAAAGAGTCGAACGAATCATTTACCTAATTAACGGTATTTTTATTGAACAGACGTCTGGAGTTGCCAGAATGGCAAAAAAAAGTGACAGTCATTCAATAAAAATTACATTTCCAAAATTTCTACAGATCATTTTTGGGGCGCTTCCGAAATAATACGCTTATGTCACCGAATAATCCAATCATCAAAATATTTTGCAAACGTATTTTTCGAAAAGACTTTAGTTCTCGGTGTGACTTTCCTTTTATGTCGTCTATATAAATTCGTTCAAAAAACAAAAACCTTGTGCGTTCTCGTAGTGCAAATTTTATCATTTTTCGTTCTACAAATCATGCCTTTTTCGGTGAATTTGCTCTCCCATATACCGCTTAAAGAAATTTTATCATTTTTCTTTCTACAAATCACGCCTTTTTCGGTGAATTTGCTCTTTCAAATACCGCTTAAAGAACAGATAATAATCTCTAACGACTGTCTGACATTTGGACAAGAATTCCGAGCGTACATTATTTTAACTTTTCATCGACTTTGATCTCAGTTTTGGCTTAGTTGGGAAGCTTTTTTTTTGTCAAACTCATGAATTTTTGTCCCCTCACCAATTAAAAGTATTCTATGAATGTGGGCCGAAATTGACTCGTTTTGGCATTCATTCAGCGATCTTTACGCGACTGCGATTTTAAAGGAGTTCAGGTCATTCGGAAGGCCAAACGTATATGCAAAATGGTACGAATTAATTCGAGAGATACAGAGATTTCAGGGCTGCCTCTCTCTTAAACTTAAATGACGATCGCAGCCACCATCCATTTCTTTCACTTTATCGATGATAACTTCAATTGAAGAAGTTGATGGCCGACTAATGAGGGGCTAATCTTCTACCAAATGCCAACCGCTATTGAATACCGTATCACTCGTAAGAAGATGTTTTTATAAAATTCATTCGCCATAAGACTTCTGTAATATTTTCAGCGATTCCACGTGCGAAATTCCATTTACAAAATAGAATATTCTTATGCAATTGTAAAAATCGCAATACGAACTTGAGAGGAATCGACAAAATCTATAAGTTCTATAAACCAACCAAATTGCAGATTGCGCTCAAACTCCGCATCAGAATAGGCAACAATTGTGCCAACTTAGCGAAAACAAAATATGACAGTTCCTTTAAGCGGACTATGTAAATGATCAATTTCTGATACTTCATTTTGACGGATTGCATAGTCGACTGCGCACCGTAGTCCATGGTAGCCAATATATAAGCTTCGGCTCGCTGAACATCTTATATAGGGTGGCGCATAAGTAACGTAAGATTTGATTAGTGAATACATTTCTTGTTTAAGTTATTTTTTTTCGTCTCTTTACAGAATAAACTAAATAATACTTGGGAAATTTATGATGGAAAGGGCTCAGCACAGAACAAAGAACCAAAGTTGTTCAATTTTACTTTGAAAGTCATTACTCGATTATTCAGATCATATCGAAATTTCTTCCATGTTCAAAATGCTCCTAGCGCTCCAACAATTTATCGATTAGTTTAGGGTTTTGGGCAACAAGGGGCTGTCTGTGATCTTCCGCGTGCTGAAAGACCTCGAGCAGTTCGAAATGAAGTGATCATTGCTCAAGTGCAAGCAAGTACTCGTATTGAGGAAAACCCCGAAAATTCCACCAGGCGACGTTCTCAGCAGTTAGAGATGTCTTTGCAAAGAATTTTACATATGTTACATCTTTTCCCATATAAGATGCAATTAATTCACGAGTTAAAACCAAATGATGCACAAGAACGCATTCAATATGGTCGCCGCTAACGTTACTTATGCGCCACACTTTAGAAAAGAGGCTTGATAAACGATTAACTTCATTTTAACAATGATAAATATTCATTAAATTTGGTGGGGGATTGCAGATGATGCTGCGCATTGGCATCATGGGTGGTAGGTTCAAAAGTTTCGACTTGGTTATACTTTGTGAGGCCTGTTAGACTTTGCGGATGCCCGCCCACTCAATTATATAGGAACTACTGCAGCTACTATATTTTTCATAATATTGCAACGGTATTTGGATATTAATAGTTGTAACCGTAGCTTCCATTTGTCTCAAAGTTACCTCTTCGCTGGTATAACCGCTCGTTACGACGTCGCTGTATTTGAGGACGCCAATATTCCAGATATATCCACACCGAGAGGCGTAAACAGAAACAAACTACGGCGCATGATAAAAATATCATAAAAAGTGCCGATAAGTACAATAAAATCTCTTTCATATTGTCGTTTTCACACACAAAACAAATCGTTAGGATTTTCACTGGATTAACTTGAATTTTCCAATATTAACTTCAATGCCAATTCTTTGTTACGTTTTGATGAATGAAACCACACTACCGGTTCATTATTGTCATATGAAGCGGTTTTATGAAATTGTTTTCATCATCCGTACATTTGAGCATTAGCAGGCGTTACTTGTTTGTATTTGTATTCCTTCTATTATTTATTTTGTTATCTACTTTATGGGTTTGTTGCCTCGTATTAATTATCGCTCGCCGTTAAATGTAGTTAGTAGAGAGGGGACCAGGTGAAGCCGGGAATGAATGAAGATTCTGTTGATAACATACGAGTACAGTAGTGTACTGAATCACTTTAAGTGCCCTATAGAGGGTGATTAAATTTGTACTTTATATATCCAAAATGTCATACTTGTCACCTTTCTTTTCAGATTTGTACTAAAATTGACATTTGCCCTCAATATTGTCTGACAAATCACAATAGAGAAATGCATGGGAGCACAGCATACATAGACATTGTTCGAACTTATTATGGAAATGAGGAATCTATTCATTTCATTTCATATCGTCTATGAAACAATAATTCCTTACAGACTAACAATGACAAAACAGTAGCATTATGTACATTTTAATAAAATGCTTCTTTATAAACAATTTAAAATAGAATTCGATTTAGAAATCGTCCATAGAAATCCTTTAAGATATAATCGAAAAAATATTCAGATAAATTAAGCTCTATGAGTTGATTCTCTTGATTCAAAGCATATTCATTAATCTCATTAAAAAGTAAAAAAGAATCCGAGCCAAAACATTAGAATAGTCAATGTAATTTACAATGATATTTGGAATTTACGGTGACATTCTAATGTTTGTAAACCAAGGAATAAACATTTTGAACTGCAGATTGGTACAAGCTCTTCAAATCTAAATGGAGAAAGAGCAAGAGAGGGTTGGCGGGCTCATGGAGGTTTAGTCGCTATGAATCACTTCGACGGGAAGCGTCGCGCATTTTGCGTGCGCGCATTTTGCGTGCGCGCATTTTACGAGAACTCTCGTTCATATATTGCTACTAGGCGACTATATCGTGCTGAATATGGACTACAGCGAATTAGTGAAGCTCCGAGTGCTAATTTAATTAAAATATGGGTAAAGCGTTTTGAAGAGACCGGTTCAACATTTAAACCACAAGCAAATGCTCGCCCAAGAACATCGAGGACCGACGACAATGTTGAGAGAGTTATGGAGTCAGTACGAGGAAATCCACAAATGTCGACTCGCAAGAGATCGTCTGTCTTACAATTATCGCGACGAAGTTTGCAACGAATTTTAACATTGGATCTTAAACTGCATCCATATAAGCTGCAATTAACACAAGAATTGAAAGAATCTAACTTCATAGCAAGACTCGCATTTGCTAATGAAATGCTTAATCGATTTTCCAATTTTGACAATATCCTTTTCTCTGACGAGGCTCATTTCCCTACGAATGGGTTCGTAAACCGTCAAAATTGTCGTTACTTGAACAGTGAAAATCCCAAAATCAAACACCAGAAACCATTGCATAGTCCTAAAGTGACAGTATGGGCAGCAATCTCTGGCAGAAGAATAATTGGTCCTTTTTTCTTCGGAAATGCGCGGGGCCAAAACGTCACGGTTAATACGGAACGGATTTTGGACGGATTTTTGGCTCCAGAAATTGAAAGTTCAAGAATAGTGAATTCCAGAACTTGATTCCAACAAGATGGAGCTACCTGTCACACATCAAATGACTCCATGGCGGTGGTGAAGCAGATGTTCCCTGGCAGACTGATTTCGAAAAGAGGTGATATCCCATGGTCCCCACGTAGTCCAGACTTAACGCCTTTTAACTTTTTTTGTGGGGATACCTCAAACACAAAGTCTACAGTAATAATCCAAGAAACATCGTTCAGCTCAAGGAGAATATCCGTAGTGAAATGGCAGCCATTACACCAGTATTACTAAAGAAAGTTTTCAATAATTTTCGTTTGCGGTTAGAGGAGTGCCGTCGTAGAGGGGGTCACCATTTAGATGATGTTATTTTTAAAAAATGAACTCCATTTATTACTCTACAATGCCTTAGATTTATTTAGGCATACCTTTTGTATTTATATTTTAATCTATTTTTTAAATTTGCACGTTCTATTGCGCCACCTTGTATAATGGGATTAGAAAATTCTGAACAATTTTGTTTTGTATATATTCAAGACCTTGTATGCCTCGGAAATATTATGATTGATGTGCGAAATAAATGTGAAAAACGAATCAAATAGAACATCGAGATTCAGTTTTGAACAAGGCGATTTCAAAATGAACAGCTCTGTATACTGCAAGAATTGTGAAAAAGAAACATGATCAAACTTATCCGTATTCAGTGGAAGCGTATTTAAGACCATCTATGACCGTTTTGAAGATCTAAAATATCAATAACAGCAAAATCTTTTAAAATAAAGCAAAAAGCAAAAAATGTAATTTATAAAATAATAATAATAATAATAATAATAATAATAAGGCCATACATGGCAGATTTCCACACCAACTGGATATGAATAATGTGGATAAAAATTCGTCTACAATGTTTTCAGTATGGCCAATTGTTTTCGGAAACATTTGTAATGGCCATACAGGATGGCGTAATCCACTTTAGACATTTTCGAAGAGTTATCCTACACGAGGATATCAATAATAGGTGCCTTAGGTGTGGTCAGGCTTCTGAAACCACAGACAATATCATAAATGAATGCTCAATACTAGCAAGTACGGACTACCTCAGAAGGCACAATAATGTGGCAAGAATAATTCACCATACTCTTGCTATTAGAAGTGGTTTCCTGGAGGATAGGCTTCCCCATTACATGTACCGACCTGAAGAGGTCTTATTTAACACGGATTTTAAATTGTACTGGGACCGCGCCATATCAACGGATAGGACTGTCATCGCGAATAGACTAGATATAGTTTGGGTAGATGAACGCATCAAAACGGAGTATATGGTAGATGTTGCCGTGCCACTTTCCGAGAACGTTAATCGAACAATTGCGGAAAAGATATCTAAATATACAGATCTGGCGTTTGAGATGGGACAACGGGAACCTCTCAGAAATGTTGAAATTATACCGATAGTGATCTCTAGCACTGTAATAGTGGTGCAATCTGTGGCTCAACATCTGCAAGAGTTGGAACTTTCAGGGCACGTGCACGATATGTGCAAAACGGTAGTCCTGCAAACGTGCAGGATAATGAGCAAGTTCCTGGGATAAGCCGAAGCTTGATTCTTACATCCTAATGGTGATGTGTGAATATTAGTGGAGAATAATAATAATCATAGTGCTGAAGTGACTTGTGGCCGAGACCACCGTCATGTTCAGCTGTAAATGGACCCCAGCTTGCGCGGTATCTGGGAAGAAAGAGGCGTGGGAATAATAATAATAAGAATGACCCAGTTGTCTGAATATATGAAAAGAATTCAAATGCTTCAATAACAACTTTGCACTATGTTGTGATTAAATATGATATTATACTCTTTAACAATGTTGAGTAAAATCCCATCTACTTTAATTTAAGAGAGAGTATATGATGCCATATCTTATCAAAAGCCTTAGAAAAATCTGCGAACGCAATCCTCCTCTAGAGGCAAAATTGTGAACTGTAGGCGTAAATAAAACCCACATGAGACGTGTTTACATTCCCATAAATTACTGGCTAAGTGTGGTTTATGGTCTGATGGTGTAATTTTCTCAAGATGAAATTAGCGCCACAGTTATCGCCAATGGAGACAAATATTAAAATATGATTCTTTGTGGCATGAATTAAATGATTTCAATTTGATGGATATGTGGATTTAACAGGAGGGTGAAGTTTTTTATTACGAAAAAAGTTCAATGAGTGCATAATCTGCAAAATGCCACTGAATGTGTCATAAATCGGAACATTTTTTTGATGCTATTTAAAGTCATTGTTATGATAATTACAAAAGACGAATTTCCAAATTCAAAAAACAAAAAAAAAAAAGTCATGAACCAGATATAAACCAAAATTATATTACTACCTTATAATAATTTATTTCAATTTAAAAATATATAACTGTTATTTGACCACCCTTTTAAACATAATTAGTGGAATAATTAGAATAGATGATAAGAAAATTATGACACATAAAGTTTCCTATATAATAAATTAATCGGATCTATGTTTTTGTGAGAGATGCACGATAGCAGAAAATATTTAACCCATAAAGGAGATGGCTCTGCTATTATTAAATAAACATATTTTTGCTCTTAAAATTATTATAATGCTGGCTTTATACGGCTAAACCGCATATAAAAAAGTTACTTAATTTCGCCAGACAATACTCTGTTTTTTGCGAGAATAATTTTCTAACACTGATTTGCAAAAAAAAAAACTGATATAAAAAACTGTTTGTACCCGTTATTCGCCGCACTATAAGATTTTTTTTAAATTTTTATTATTTTATTTCCATAACAAAATTTTGGCACTAAAAGGCAAAATTATACAAACACGATGTCAAATATGTTACGACGTGAAACATATATAATTTCGAATTAAATTATGATAAAAGATGAGCACTGATTTTTGCTGAATCAGCCATCTTGTACGAGGTGTGTTCAAAAAATAAAGCGAATTTTCAAATTTCGCGGGCTACGTCCGTCCGAATTTTATGAAAAAAATGCAATTAAGCTCTCAAAAACACTTGAAATGTTGACAGTGGCATACGGTGCGAGTACTCAGAGTCAAAAAAAAAACAAAGTTTACAAGTGGTACAAGCTTTTCACAGAAGGTCGAGAATATAAATGAATGACGACGCTCGCTCTGGACGCTTCAGCACATCAACAACCGATGAAAATGTTGAGACAGTAAAGAAAATTATTATGAAGAATCGTCGAATCACAATTAAAGAAGTTGCTTAGGATGTCGGCATATAGGTTGGCTCATGTCATGCAATCATTTCGGAAATTTTGGGAGCGAAGTTCGTTCCAAAACTGCTGAATTTTGACTAAAAACAACATCGCATGAGCATCGCTCAGGAATTGTTGAATGACGTCAACGATGTTCCGGATTTGACCATGATGAATCATGGGTATATGGATATAACATCGAAACCAAATCCCAATCGTACCAATGGAAGAGTCCAAGAGAGCCAAGACCAAAAAAAGCACGCCAAGTTTAATCAAATGTCAAGGTTTTGCTCACTGTTTTCTTCAATTACCAAGGCGTAGTGCATCAGGAGTTCTTATCACGTGGCCGTATAGTCAATAAGGAATACTACCTTGAAGTTATGGGCCATTTCCGGGAAGCAATTCGTCAGAAACGCACAGAATTGTGGAAAAGCCAATCATGGATTTTGCACCATGATAATGCACCAGCTCAGACATCGATGTTTCTGCGTGAGTTTTTGGCCAAAAACAAAACCGCAATCATGTCTCAACCACCGTATTCACCGGACTTGGCCCCCGCTGAATTTTTTCCCCTTCCCAAAACTGAAGACACCTATGAAAGGAAAGCGTTTAGCTACGATTGAGGAGATAAAAGAAATATCGAAACAGGAGATGTTGGCGATATCAAAAAGCGTGTTTCAGAAGTGTTTCGAGGATTGGAAAAAACGCTGGCATAAGTGTATTATATCTAAGGGAGATTACTTTGAAGGGGACAAGATAGTTATTGATGAATAAATAAATGCTTTTTAAAAAAATTGAAAATAATGGTTATTTTTTAATCACACCTCGTATAGGTTGTCGATATCAATCGATATGGCGACCTGCAAAATGTAAGACCCTGTCAAATTTCAAGAAGTTTTATAAAGATGTGAGACATTTATCGCATCTACCAACCAGCCTGATCAGCGGCCAGTCAACAGTCGACTTAAAAATCGTGAAGCATATACCTGGTACTTTAAGCGCTTCTTTCCTCATATTACATTTTTGTTGCGACAGATGGCGTGCATCTTTCATTGTTTCAGGTGAATGTCCGCTAAGTTCAGCGGCATGAAATTATTTTTAAATAAAAACATAATTAACCAGTATCTAACACAAACCAAAAATCTTATAATGCTTAGTTTTTTATTATAAATTAAAAACATATATGTCGTTTATTTCGTCCTCCTTTGTTTACATAATTAGAAGAATAATTAGAGCACATAGCAGCAGAATTGTGACTCGTAAGGATTCCTGTGTAGAAGAAGATGGTTTCTTGTAATTGTAATTATAAATTAATAATTGTGGCAGAGTTGCGTGCCTATTTTTCGATGTATTTTTTTCGATTTCGCATCTCATGTCACACTTGAAAACTTATGTCTCATCACCAGTTATAATGCATTTTATGAATGTGTAGTTGAAATTGAGTCATTCTAGCATGTGTTTTTTGGAACTAATCGAGCTTATTAGAAGGTAGAACAGTTATGAAAACTTCGCTGCAAAAAAATTTAGACAATCCCTTTAAAGCGAGCTTTTCCAATGATCAATTCGCAATACTTCTTTGACAGAATGTATATTCGTTAGTGGATTAACTTGGCCACGCCAAGAGGAGTATATTTTTTAATTTCTTGAGTCTAAACGGACCGCAACAGTACGAGTATGTTGTAGAAAAACACAAATATTGAATCCATTTGATTCCAATATTTCACAATATTTTAACGAATTTTTTCTTCGCTAAACAAAATCAAAGTTATTCCATAAGCATATCAATTTAAAACATGTTTACGTACTTATTCATGGCATCTGCTTAATGACAGGTTTTGAGAAATTTTAATAATTTTCCGGCACACAAACAGCACCGAGCAGTCGGTACTTAAATAATCAAGACTTTTGGCAATTTATATAGACAAGAATATGCTGAAATAGTATTCATTTGTAAAAACTAAATACTGAAAGAAATAAATACTAAATATTGAGACCATAAACAAACAAACAAAAAAAAAAATGGTTTAAGTGGAAGTAGAACAAATTCGGGGTTATTCGTGTTATTGGTATCCTTATTTGAACGCATATCTACACTTAATCCCCAATTCTAAAATTCGGTGCAGTTCATAAATTATAGCAAGTTTTCAAAACAGCGATTTTTGAAAAACTGCGCAATATCTCTAAATATTAATATTAATGGCTGGTACTGTGAAATGTTATAACAGCCGTACAATGTGAAGATAAATATTTTCACCAAATAGTGCAATGTTTTTTTCGCGAGGAAAATTTTGTTAAGTGGCAACGTCAATTTTTTTTGCTGCTTTCCAACACTGAAATCGGTACGGTTTACATTCTTGCTTATAATATGTTTATTAATATATTTGTAATATTGTGAGTAATGAAAAACCCAAAATTTCACAATTTTGCAAACATATTATCGCACATATTATGACGTAAAATCACAAGTTGTTCCGCTGCAAGTGTTGGAAACCAATACAAGAAAGGTTGGCAATGCTGCGATTGTTTCCACGTGACAAAATTTCGTAACATTGCCATCTTTTTTTTTTTGATTGCCTTCCAACATTGAAATCGCAATATAATTGTAAAATTATAAAATTTGGTCTTTTGGTATTACAATTTGATTTCATAAGTTTATAAAGGCATTATCGAATATACTATGAAGTAAAAATGTAAGTTGCTCCAATTTCAGTGTTGGATACCAGCAAAAAAGGGTTGGTTTTGCCACTTAAGCAAATTTTCCTTGCGAAAAATTGTAGCTCTATCTGTTGGAAAAGTTTAGCTTCAAATTTTACGATCATTTTTTTTTTTTTTGTATAGATTTTTATAAAATAAAATAAACGTCTAATTTTTGGTGAATGGGCCTTACAAAAGCTCAATGAAAATCCGTTGTTTTATCGAAAAGTTATGTTCAGCGATGAGACTCATTTCTTACTGGACGAATACGTAAACAAGCAAAACTGTCGCATCTGGAGTGATGAACAGCCCCATGCCATACATGAATTTCCGATGCATTCCGAAAAAAAGACAGCCTGGTGTGGTTTATGGGCTGGTGGCATCATCGGTCCATTTTTCTTCAAAGACAACCGTGGAAGAAACGTTACCGACAACGGCGAACGGATTCGAGACATGATATGCGGTTTTTATTTTTGCCCCAATTGGCTGAGTTGAACTTGGTTGGCATGTGGTTTCATCGGGACGGTGCAACATGCCACACTGCTCGTGAAACAATGGATATGTTGAGGGATGAATTTGATGAGCAGCTGATCTCTCGATTTGGCCCTGTAAGTTGTCCTCCAAGATCTTGCGATTTAACGCCTCTTGGTTATTTCTTGTGGGGTTATGTCAAGTCGTTAGTCTACGTGGACAAACCGAACACTATTGAAGCCTTAGAGGATAACATAACACGCGTTATCCGTGGAATACAGGCCGAAATGCCTGAAAGAGTGACGAAAAATTGGACCTTCCGAATGCACATTTTGATACGAAGCCGCGGACATTCACATGAAATTATCTTTAAAAATTGAATGGCAAAGATCAATTTATCGATTCCAATAAAAAATTTTAATATATGATGTAAATTTGAGTGTTTTATTCGATTTTTAAAAAAACCGCGACTAAAAAATCACCCTATATTAACAGGGGAAAAAACAGTTTGGCTATAGGGTATTATATTGTCGTTCTAGCTCTGCTATAATTTTGTTTTTACATTTTTGGTAATCGCTGTTATTTCCAAACGATTTACAAACATTAAAGGTTGAGTCTTGTGATAGGTGCGATAAGATAGCGCGTACGTTACTCCTAACTATCCCCTCTCATTTAACAGGCAGTGCGAATTGTGGCAGGAATCATCTAACAAATACGAAAGCAGAAGAGAATAAATTTATTTTTTTTTTCTGTTTTGAAATGAACATTGCATGTAGATTTTCTGACAGCGCTGAAGTAGGGTGAGGTGCGATGGAAAAGAGATTATCAAAGTTATTGCTGACACTTAAATTTAAACTGCATCATAAGGAATTTCTAGTAATCATTATATATCAGACTAGGATAATTTGAAACTGTGAAATTTTTCTTCTTCAGGTTATTCGTAAAATAATTATTTGATAGAGTGAACTTTTGTCGTGAAATTAATTTTGCCGTTTTTCTATTTCAATTGATGCAGAAGTCCACGAGGGTTTTAGGTGAGTCTCGCCGTGAATGCCTTACCCACGGTGTGCGACACACTGGGTATATTACAATGCGATTGCCAACGCCGCCCTGGAATAGCCAAGTTAAATTTGGACTATCTAGGAAAAGAGGCTGGCAATTTTGGTACTACCGCCATTGTCAGATCTCTCTTTGCACCCAGGAGATACCAAATTGATTATGCTATATGTAGTATGGAGCATAATCCGGAGGTAAGGCCTATCCTACCACCTCTGCTACTCTATGGGGCTGTAGCACCCGATTGCAATGCAACTCCATATTCGAGCAAAAAGTCTCTACCAGAGATTTTGGTATCAACCACAACCAGCGTAATGCTCCCACTAGGGGGGTCCTACACCAAATGACCAGGCGGGAACTCAGTCCCGGGGCCTCTTGTGATCCCAAAGCAAAGCTAATACCAAATTATAATTTATAGGTATACACCATACTTTATGGGATTGGTCGCCCTGTGGCAAAAGAGTACAGACTGGACATGTTTACATACCAGGTAGATGGAGTGGTCGATATTACATTGCAAGGATGCAGTATCCTCACCGATGGGAGACGAGGAAAACTCCAAACCCCTGTTGTGACAAATAATTGGTAAGGTGTCATACTATTGACACCATTAGTGTAGGGCATAGCTGTAAGGTTCTGTCACTTGAGAATGGGAATCAATTTGATATCGCAGCAAATTAACCTGTTGTTGCGACATCCCAAAAACTGAAGTGATTAATGTAAGCCAATGTTTACGGTGCATTTTTCCATATGCGGAATGTGTTATGGGAGCATTGGCACATTAATAAACAAAGAAATGACAAAAGTGTGTCAACCTGAAGTAATTAATGTAGGTCAATGTTTACGGGAACATTGACACATTAATAAACAAGGAAATGACGAACGTTTGTCAATGGGTTTTGCACTAACGTTGCATTTTTTCCTATGCGGAAATATGTGACTGTTTTTGCTGACTCTTATTTCTGAGCAGTATTTGGGTTGGTTCTCAGTCGATAGCGGCAGAACAAATAATAATAAGAAAAATGATATAATATAAATAAAGGGAGTTCCGATATAGGAACAGAAGAAGAATGGTCTCAGGAGCGTTTGGCAACTGAGACGGATGAACCCATGCCAATGAGAATTTATTTCAGGCTTGAGGTGAGTATTAAGCAAAACTAGTTGCCGTTTGGGCAATGTCCATCTCGTCGCGGGCCCCGCGACTCTAAAATACAGGCCACCTCTGCCACGTAGGGACACTGACCCCCCCCCCTTTGCTCACATACACTTGAATTCAATTTATAAAAACGTTTAGGTTTTTAACATTTGGCGCAGCCGGTAGGATCAAATGTGATTTGAACCTACTGGTCTGCGCGTTGTGAAGAGATCATCACAACATTTCGCGTTGTGATTTTCCTTTTTACAACACCCCTTCCGTTCAGTGACGGTGAACGGCAACCACGAAATATGGATATAGGAAAAACCCATGCCTACCCGTATCCCCCCGAGAGATCAGAAAGATACAGATGACAGTGTGTATCCCTATCACCCCCGGTACCGGACAAAGTCTCTGGTCAAACTCTGTAGCTAACCTATTTCCAGTTTCAACATCTTTTGGTCCAGCGACTGGTGCCCCTGCACACGAGCAACTGCTGCCGACTATAAGCTGAACTGGATTGTGGGATCAGCATGATCCGAACAGTCCCGCAGCCGCTTAATCCACAGGTCAGACTGCTTTGAAAAGATCAGCAGGCCCTACGCCGAGCAAACGTTCTAAAACCAAACACCATTGCTCTAGCCAAAACGCCCTGGATATTGCTGACTATCCAGTCATCCCTGCAGGTCCCTTATCGTATATCTGCATATAAGGGACATTCACACAATCTTCAACTGATGCACCACAATTGCACGACTCGCGATCGTTACAAATTTCGAAATATGCTATTTGGGTTGGCTTTAGTGTCCTTGTGATTTGCACACAGATCCGTTTTATTTGCTTCATTACTCACATATGTTAAAGATTGGCCTGCGGTTGGAGTTATTTATCTTTGAAAAATATCCTATCACAAAAACTAAGAATGAATTTCCTCCCAAAGAGAGATAATTGGAAAATTTTGGAAGTAAAAATTAACAGCAGATTGTGAGCGCAGGTAATGAATATTTAATCCTTTAAAAGGATATAGCACCGCTGAGAAGAAATAGATTACGAAAATTTAATTTTTGTAATTTTTGATCCGTGTAGATTATTTGCATGACCAATTAGCGCATCGCTCACTTATTATCCATTTATTGATTTCAAAACCGCAGATCTGGCTGTCAGGTTAAATACTTGTCATTTGAAGTGTTATTTATTATGCGAAAGGTTTGCCATTTACGAATATAAATCATTTAACAACCGGCAATCGGCGCTGAAGCTCATTTCTTACTCGGCGGTTACGTCAAGAAGCAAAATTGTCGTATATGGAGCTCGGGGAATCCAAATTTTGTAACGATTAATTTTTTGTTGTTATGATGTTCTATCGAAATACTTGTTTGGACGAAATAACCATGCACACAAACTTTGGGATTTGTGCAGATAACGGTACTTTCGCTCTTGTGATAATTCTGTTTTCAGCGTGTTTCACAATTATAATGCCGAATTCAATTAGTGAATTTTTAAAAGTGCCAGCGATAATATCATTGTTATTTTTGTGAAGAAGTGGTAAAATTCAGTAATAAAAAAATACATCACGAAATAGGTAAAATAATAATCGAAATAGGTAATATAGGGTGATTTTTTTAATCGTAGTTTTTTTTAAATCGAATAAAATACTCAAATTTGCATGATATATTAAAATTTTTTATTGGAATCGTTTCCGCCTCAAAATGTCCATTCGGATGGTCCAATTTTTCGTCACTCTTTCAAGCATTTCGGCCTATATTACACGGATAACGCGAGTTATGTTATCCTCTATGGCTTCAATAGTGTTCGGTTTGTCCACATAGACTAACGACTTGACATAACCCCACAAGAAATAATCAAGAGGCGTTAAATCGCAAGAACTTGGCGACCAACTCACAGGGTCAAATCGTGAGATAAGCTGCTCACCAAATTCATCCCTCAACATATCCATTTTTTTACGTTTCTTCTTTGAAGAAAAATGGACCGATGATGCCACCAGCCCATAAACCACACCAGACTGTCGGAATGCATCGGTAATTCATGTATGTCATGTGGTTGTTCGTCACTCCACATCCGACAGTTTTGCTTGTTAACGTATCCGTTCAGCAAGAAATGAGCCTCATCGCTGAACATAATTTTTGGATAAAACAGTGGATTTTCATTGAGCTTGTGTAAGGCCCATTCACCAAAAATTAGACGTTGTGGTAGGTCATTCGTCATTCCATGATGAAATGGCAGAGTACACCGTACATTTTTAATTTGACAGATGACGTTTGGACGCCATTACCAACCAGTGCTACCAGTCTGAAAAACTTAATCTTAAAAAATCCTTGTATAGGGACGAAGGATGCAGTGGAAGAGAAATTGGACGCAAACTGGACAGGAGACATAGTCTCATTCAAAATTTTTACGAGATCCATATTTGTATGCATTTGGTTTCAGTGTCCATTCTGTTTATTTTAATGTTATCATTCACTTTTGCTCTTTTGGCGTCGTTTATCAATAACTATTTGACATTTCTTTTTATGCTAGAAAACATTTAGCACTTCCATCTCCTTGATTCCAATAACGCATTTAATATTGCCGTCAGACCCAAAAGGATGTGGTTAAGTGACGTATTAAACTGTATTCGAACCAGCTGAATTCTAGTGCGACAAAGAGTCATATACATATACAGTAGAACTCCAATTATCCGAATCAATTGGGACCGGACCACATTCGGATAATCAAAAATTCGGATAATTGGATTTTTTCTGAAAAAAGGGGATTTTAAAGTAAAAGAGCTTATTTTTGGCATTGTATGCATTAGTAAAGTAAAAAGAAGTAAAAGTACATAAAAAGAATATATATGTACATATGTACATAGCGGAACGAAAGACAAAAGCGATTCGGATAATCAGCGATTCGGTTGATCGGAGTTCGGATAATTGGAGTTCTACAATCAGCGATTCGGTTGATCGGAGTTCGGATAATTGGAGTTCTACTGTACGTACGCGATTTTTCGCCGCTTCCTTATCGCACTAGTGAATGTCGCCAAGTACTTAAAAAACCGCCAAACAAACCGTCAATCGCAATTTCAAAATATTCATCACCAAAAGGGCTTTGAAGTTATCACGTTTGGCGACAAATCAACAGATCTGACATCACTGGTCGCATTCAGTGAGCATAAAAATATCGTGGAATGCGTTAAAGCTCACTGAATGTGGAATGATCTTGCACGTTTCATTCATGGAATGCAAGAGATTTTCTTTTTATTCCTTTTTCATTCAATTGCATTAATTCTAAAGATTTTAATTTTTTTCAAGAAATTTTCTTTTTTATTCCTTTTTCATTCAATTGCATTAATTTTAGTGACAGTTGGCAAACATCAAACTCTGGGTGAACTTAAGGTTGAGAATGAAAATATACTGCAATGCGATGGTTGCATTAATCACAGTTTTTTCTTATAGTTTTGATTTAAATGCTTTTTAAAACCTAAAGCAAGTCGACCGATTAATGTTGAGACCTTTGCCACAAATGAGCGATTAAATCCATTAGTCGTACAATCATTTGCTTTCATTCAAATTCAACCGAATATTGTAGATCTCTTTTAAATTTAGCCCCATCGAATGTATGAAACTCTTCATGGAATGCAAGATATTTTCTTTTAATTCATCTTTCATTCAATTGTCATAATTCCACTAATATTGTGCTAACGTGTAGCGTTGGATACACCTCCCTTCCAGTATCAGCTATACAATTTGACCAATTTAAGCGATGCAAATTTACGTTCACATCTATCATTCATTTGCATCAATTTCAATTAAATCTGGTAAGTCTAAAAACGCTTGCTAAACTTATTTCTTAGGACGAAAATGGAAACGCTGTAACGGAACGCAACAAGCATTCTAATGCAGGGTGTCCGTCGGGAAGGTATACTGCTTTGCTCGTTTATAATTTTTGATTAAATGAAAGAGAATGAATCTTATATTGATAAATGTTTTATTTAATGTCGCCAATTATGTATGGAATACAATATCAGATAAATGTCTGCCTCTGTTAGCCTCACAAATGCGAGCCCTTTTAAGCACATTTTTCATTACATTCTCACACATTTCACCCGGTATTTCATTAATTTCATCACGAATATTTCGTTTGAGTTGCTCAAGCGTTTCTGCTTTGTTTGCATAAACATTGCTTTTCAGATATCACCACAAAAAGAAGTCCGGAGCAGTCAAATCAGGCAACCTTGGATGCCAATCAACATCACCATTTCATGAAATAACTTGTTGTGGAAAGAGGTCTAGCAGTAATTCCATTGTAATTCTGGCTGTATGCGATGTGGCACCGTCTTGTTGGTACCACATGTTAATCAAGCCCAAAGCATGCAGTTATGGCTTTAAAAAGTTTTCAATCATATCACGATATCGCTCCCCATTGGCAGTTACCGTTACGTCGTTTTCAGTTTCAAAGAATTAAGGTCCAATGATTCCTCCTGACTAAATTGCATACCAGACTGTCACATTTAATGGATTCAAAGGTGACTAATGAATAATTTGCGGGGTTTCCATTGAACAGAACCGACTATTCTGTTTATTCACATATCCATTTAAATTTCACGTAACTTTCTCATCGTCACGGTAATCGATGATAAAATGGTTTAACGATTAAAACACGTTGGTTTATCGAATATTTTTTCATAATAAATTTGCCACTTCGCGACTTCCAAATATGAACCGCCAATGTTACCAAAATGGCGTCAAAACAAAATAGTATATCTTCTCGACGGACACCCTGTATTAACTATATCAGTTAACAGATTTATCAAAATTCTACCTTTACCTTCAAATTCTTTACAGATTTAGGCTGCATTAATCCCAGTTTTGGTCTATAGTTTTAGAAGTTTGGTAAACCCTGAACGGAGGCGACCGACTAATATTGCCTCTTTGCCGGCATCCATACAAATGTCCGATTAAATCCACTGGTCGTACAATCACTTCTTTCATTTAAATTCAGCCGAATATTGTACAACTCTGCTAAATATAATTCCGAAAGTGAAAATGGGACGTGGTGCCATTACTCTTCTTGCACTTTACATTTAATTCCACTGATTTAGCAAAAAGTAATCCTTCCTTTATAAGCTCTAAAAGAAAGGTTTCAGTAAGTTATAATTTAGCATCCGTTCTTTGAAAAAATATTCAATAAAAAAAGCGGGCAATTCACCACGTCGTTTCCCAACACAAAGATGGTATTACAGCTCGTTGGAATTTTGTTAAAAGGATATTGGTTAAAGGTTAAAGGATATTGGTTAAAGAGATGTGTAATAAAGTTCAACTGACTACAAATTCTCAGTTAGTTTATTTCCTGGCGGACGACTCTAATTCGATCTGATCCAGCGGAACATCCAATTGCCTGGATCGTTCATTTTCGGATGATGACATTTGCCTGCGACCCTCGTATTTATACATCACTACAGTCTGTGTACACAGGTTAACTTGTCTGTCAATGTTTACTCGTATACTACACAGTGTCCATCATTTAAATTTCTTATATTTTGTAATGAAATATCCCCACCAAAAAAAGCCATGTACTATTTTCCATACCATGCTCTTCGGGATCCACAGGTTCTGGCGTTGGACGCGTACACTGCAATGCTGTTAGCCAGGAGTCAGGAACACGTGGACATCGACTTTCTGGACGACATAGCTTTTCCAGTCTCTCACTTCGTATGTGAACATAGAAACAGATTACAGGCGTCAAGAGAAACAGGAATAGAAATAACAGTATGTAAAACACCAAAAAATCCATCATGATGACGTGTCTTTGACTGACGTTATTTTCCCTTTGGTCAAATATTCGGGGCCCGGTTGAATGCAAATGCGGAACTATAATTGATTGGTCATTCTTAATTGATTTCGAAGTTTTCCACACAATCTTCGAGAAATAACCTCTTTCAAATTATGTCCGATATAGTACTGACACCGCTCATTTGTTTGCTCATTGATTTCAGTTTTTTACTATTATTATTTTTGTTATTTGCTAGTTTGCATGGAGATTCTCTTTATCGTATCGATTTGTTTAGCGACCGATCTGGAGCGATTGCTAAAGTTACCTTGGTGGAAAAGTTTGTATCGGTTCATGATAAGATTATGAAATCACTTTGCGCTCATGGAATGTGGATGGAAGAGAGTTAGTTCATGGTAGAGTGAGAGTTCGCATGGCCTAACAGTGCGAACAATGAGAATGCATTTACGACGGTCTTAGTAAAATAAAGAATGAAATTTGTATTAGGAGATTTCATTAAAATTTGAACTCCCTATCACCATAATACGCATAATTGAAACCGCCAACCTGCACTATCTCTCACGATTAAATACTAGATTAAGGTAATGAGCGCATTTACTGACAACCAGTGTTTGATTTATGGCTCCAAACATGAATTCTGATAAAATTCTTCATTAAGCTTATAAACATAAAGTTGGGCGAAAACACAAGATGACAGGGGTCCCAAGTTGAGATCACCTTAGGTCTCCTTTTTTTGGGCACTCAAATTAAAACTATTGGAAAACTTCAAATTTGAAATTTATATGATGCCATGACATTCTTGGGGGATAAGATCTTTCTAAACGGTTTTTTCAGTAAGCTTTCATTTGGCAACAGTCGAAAAAGAACTCCTTTGACTAAAATTATTTCGATAAAAAAACAGACAGATGGCTGAATAGGCGTCGCTAAAAACCAAAATTCCCTTGCATTCCATGAATAAGATATGGAAGAGCTTCTCACATTCAGTGAGATCACACGCATTCTGTTTTAAGACTCACTCAATGAACGCCACGGAAATGCAGATTACCGAAATACATAAATAAAAACATTTCATTCAAGTACTCGTACACCCTCGTCATTCAAGTACTTATACACCCATTTTCAGACCATCCTTTCATTTTGCTACAAAAGTGTGCGGGTTGTCACTGAGTAAAAGATATGAACTTTAGAATATTTGGATTAAATTATACAATTTGTGTGGGAGATACCAGAAGGGGCGTGGTTAAATTTCGATTTTCCAACATTTGCCAGGCGTTATAAAGAAATACAATGGAAAACAAAGACAGAAATTCCGGTCAGGTGAACTGGCTCACACATACCTATGAACAAAGTCTTTTACCGGGTTGTCAGAAGGTTCATGTTAAATCGTTAAAACCCAGACTTATCGATCGAATTACTTCTCGTAGTATTTGTCAGTCATATCGAAGTGACCACCGCTCAAAACAACGATGCATGTCTGAATGCAAACCAGGATAAATTTGATCTGGCCTAAGTTTATGTAACCGCCATCCAGAATATCGTGGATGATTTCTTTCTATACACAATATACCGACATATACGAGGTGTGATCAAAAAATAACCGTTATTTTAAATTTGTTCCAAAAAGTATTTATTTATTAATCAATTTCTATTTTATTTCCTTTAAAGTAGTCCCCCTTTAGATATAATACACTTGTGCCAGCGTTTCTTCTAATCCTCGAAACACTTCTAAAATGCGCTTTTTGGTATCGCCAACAGCTCCTGTTTCGATTTTTCTTTTATTTCCTCAATCGTAGCAAAACGCTTTCCTTTCATCGGTGTCTTCAGTTTTGGGAAGAAGAAAAAGTCAGCGGGGGCCAAGTCCGGTGAATACGGTGGTTGAGGCATGTTTGCGGTTTTGTTTTTGGCCAAAAACTCACGCACAAGCATCGATGTGTGAGCTGGTGCGTTATCATGGTTCAAAATCCATGATTGGTTTTTCCACAATTCTGTGCGTTTCTGACGAATTGCTTCGCGCAAACGGCGCATAACTTCATCGTACGGTCAACCTTGTGGCAAGAGTTCATGATACACCAAGCCATTGCAATCGAAGAAAACAGTGAGCAAAACCTTCACATTTGACCAAACTTTACCTGCTTTTTCCGGTCTTGGCTCTTCTGGACGCTTCCATTAAGATGATTGAGCTTTGTTTTCAATGTCATAGCCATACTCCCATGATTCGTCACCAGTTATGACCTTTTTGAGGAAATCTGGACCGTTTTTGACGACTTTCAACAGCTCCTGAGCGATGTCCATGCGACGTTGTTTTTGTTCAAAATTTAAAAATTTTGGAACAATCTTCGCTGCCGCACGTTTCATGCCTCTAAAACATCCGTAAAATTTGCTTGGCATGAGCCGAACGATATGCCAACATCATCAGCAACTTCTCTAATAATGATTCGACGATTATCCAAACTCATTTTCTTCACCGCTTCAATGTTTTCATTGATTTCAGGACGAGAATCGCCATTGACATCTTCTCGGCCTTCCTTAAACCGGCTATACCACAATTTAATTTGTGTTCTGCTCATAGTAGACTCGCCAAACGCCACAGTTAACATTTCAAATGTCCTTGCACAGTTAATTTCATTTTTTACACAAAACTTAAAACAATTTCTTTGATCCATTTTTTCGAATAGTAAAAAATCGAAGAGCGCACTAAAACACGACTAACCTTTTTTATATATAACAGACATGTGTACCAACATAACAGGAAAAAAATGCGAAAATCGAACATACGTAACTCACGAAATTTAAAAAAAAAACGTTTTTTTTTTATCACACATCGTATTAGGTGTGCAACTAAGTTCCCGCTGTTTGCTAATAGATAGCGCCAGCTGTAAGTGCTAGTCGATGCTGCCATAACCTAAACGTCATGAGCCAATCTTAGGAATGTGGTAAACATACCGCCTCGGTATAATAGTGATTTTGTTTTAACGTCGTAATCTTTGTGTTGTGTGAATATATATGATTTTGTGCCAAATAATTGTCATATGTGGGAAGAATTATTTTTTTTTTTTTTTCATCGAAGAATGTGGCAGCTGAAGCTCATCGACAGCTTCAAAACGTTTGCGGACATGCTGCTTTAAATGAAACAAAGTATCGAGATTGGTTCCGTCACTTTAAAAACAATGATTTTTATGTTAACGACCGCTCGCGTGAAGGAAGACGAAAAATCTTCAAAGAGACTGAATTGACGACATTGCTTGATGGGGATCCATGCAAAATGCAGATAGAGCTTGATATAGTATTAGGTGTTACCCGCAAAGCCATTTCCAAGAGATTGCATGCATTGGGAATGATTCAAAAGCAAGAAACTTAGGTTCTTTATGAGCTGAAGACAAAGGACGTTGAGCGTCGTTTTTTCGCCTGTGAGCAACTGTTTCAGCGACAAAGAAAAAGGGCGGGTTTTCTCCATCGTACTGTACTGGGCAATGAAAAATGGATTCATTACAGCAACCCAAAGGAACGAAAGTCATAGCGGATGCGCGGTCATGCTTCTACGTCGTCGCCTAGGCCGAATATTTACGCTGCAAAGGTTATGCTCTGTATTTGGTGGGACCAGCTCGGTGTTATTTATTATGAGCTGTTGAAATCAAGCAAAACTAGCGCTGGGGATCAGTGGCCACTTCAATTAATGCGGTTGAGCTAACAGAGCCGGACATTTATCTGATATTGAATTCCATACATAATTGCCGACCTTAAATAAAACATTTATCAATATAACATCCATTCTCTTTCACTTCTTCTTTCAATAATCCTTCACGACAGACACCCTGTATTTTAGATCTTGTCGCAAATTCTCTTTTTTTGTCCTATGTCGACTGAAGACGGAGGTAATTTGAGTTTTGGAGAGGGGGAAAAAATTAAGCCAGAGCTATATCAGGTTAATAAGATGGTTGTTCAATGACATTTGTTGAATTTTTGATCAGAAATTTGTTCGCAATGACTACCTAGTAATGGCAGAGTGGCAACGAAAGTCCACCATTAAGCTAACTTCAAGAAAGTCCACATTTCACTTATTGTTCCAAGAAGAAAATGAATTAAGGCAAAGTAAGTTTTATTCCTTATTATTAGTGTATTTGTTTTAAGGCCTACGAATATTTACTACATTCAAATCCCCATCACAAAATTCCATGTAGTTCACAAGGTATAGCAAATTTTCAAAGTAGCGATTTTTGAAAATTTGTTAGACGTCTCCCAAATATTGATATAAGAGCATGTTTTTTTGATATTATTGTTTATTAAGGGCCTTCGGAAAATTCCCTTAATTTTAAAAGTTATGACAAATTTCCATAATAGCGATTTTTTCAAAAAAGAAAAGGACAATTTAATTTTATTAAATTAAGTTGTTTTTCCTTGTGAGGCCATTTAGATTGTAGACAAAATTAAATGATTGTGTGTTATGCAATTTCATTACATTTAACAGCTGTGTTTTTTTTATATATAATTCCAGCTGTAGTGTAGAATCGGGACGAAATTAGTTTGGCGCTTTAATTGTTATTCCAATTAGATTGTTTTATGGTAATCATGTATAATATTTAAACAATTAGATAACGTTAATAAAATGTTAATCACATTTATGGAAATGGGTTTTTTTTATTACAATGATGAATATTTTGTGAGTGATTTCTTTTTAATGTGTGATTATTTATCTAAATGTTTGTTTATTTCCATCATTATTTGCATAATCATTTTATTGCTTGTTTATTTACATCTACAACGACGTTCTTGTCGAACCGACTGTTCGGATATAACATATCACAAGTTTCCTGAAAATTGTTATCAATCAATAAATCATTTGCAAACAAACGTACCATACAAATATCCGTTGACACGATTCCTTTGCGTCCGGTTTCTGCTGGCCCTGTCAGTGGAACCAAGTCCACAATACTCCAACAATACCCATAAAAATAACTGTATTGATGTGTACGAAAATACAAATTAGAATTCCACTACAAATTTTGTTGGATTCCACGCATTCCTTACCCTTATTACAAAAAATGTTATTGGCATCACCAGAAATATGAGAAAAAATATTAACACATAAACCGCGAATATATTCATTTTGTCTAACAACGATTATCAAATTATGGTTATGCCGGTACAATATTTTGTAATGATCTCTGGTTATATTGCTACGGTATATTTAAGTGTTTTTGTTTTTTTGTTTTTTGTTTTTTTTTTAATATGAAACTTTTAATGTTTTCTTCTGAAGAACTTTTGAGGTTTCCTTCAATGTTAAATGTATACTGCGATTTAAACAATAATGTTTAAATTTCTTAGCCCTCTCTCTCACTCTCTCTATCTCTCCCTCTCTCCCTCTCTATGTCTCTCTCATTCTTCCTTAACACATTTAAATCTCATTTAGCGTCTTAACTACAGTTAATTTTATCATTTAGCACTGCATTTACTTCTTCGATAAGATTAAAATAATCGCTAAAGTCGTTCGTTTGTTCGCTCATACGTGGGCACCTACGTTTATTTAAAAACAGACAGCATTCGTTTGTAGATCGTGATGTTTAACATGATCGTATAGATAGCATTTTCTAGGAACTACCGGCAGAGTCTAGTTAATATTTAGAAGGATAGAGTTTGATTTTACTACCTTGCACTAGCGCAATTAATAATGAAAACAAAAACTACACAAAACAAAAATTTGAACGCAATAGCTGGCATTCTTTGGGATAACTTCTTCTTATTCATAAATGGTGACTAGAATAGACATCCTTATCTGTTATGCGCCGCCCGTAGAAAATAATTCCAAGCGTTTTGATCTTCTGCGTTCCCCTCCAGTTCGTTACACCAAGTTTCGATAGTATTTCAAAAGCCTGGTCCTTCCAACGGAGTTTTCGTCGCCTTTCTGCTGCGCCGTCCATCGAGTTCGTTATTGAAAACTTTCCATGTCGAAGCTTTTGAGTCCATCCGCTCAACATGACCCAGCCAATGCAATCGCTATATATTAATGCGTTTGACCACGTCGATGTTGGCATATAGCTCATACAGCTCATTGTTCATGCGACACCGATACTTTCCATTAACGATGATGGGTCCATATATTTTCCGGAGCATTTTCCTCTCGAAAACTGCCAGTACTGATTCATCCACTTGCGTCATAACCCAGGATTCTGTGCCCTATAATAAGACAGATGGAACCAACTTCTGGTACAGTCGGATTTTTGTTTGTTGAGCGAAGAAGGCTTTATCATTGAATCGCTTGCTTAGCCCATAGTAACATCTGTTAGCAAGCAGACTCAAGGTAGATGAATTCTTCCACCACTCCAAAATTATAGTTGTCAACGTTCACACAGTGTCTCAAGCGAGTAAAATCTTTGTTCGTTGAAACCAATAACTTTTTCTTTTGTCCTCGTTTACCACCAGAACCATTTTCGGCCAATAATGCCTATGTCATCTGCATAGGCGAGTAACATATGGTTTTATTTAAACATGGTACCAGTGGTGTTAACTGCAGCTTTCCTCATAATCATCGCCAACAGTATGTTGAAGAGGTCGCACGATGGTCGCCCTGCCTAAATCTTCTTTCGGTGTAAAAGGGGTCGCTTAGATCTTTGCCTATCTTTACTGGAAACTTCGCGTCAGTCAACGTTACCCTACAGAGACGTATAAGCTACGTAGGAATTCCAAGCTCGGACATGGCCTCATACAGTTTTTGCCGTATCGGGCTATCGAAGGCAGCTTTACATACATAATCGACGAAAAGATGGCACGTGTCGATCTGCTTTTCTTAGGTCTTCTCCAGAAGTTGTCGTAGAGTGCATATCTGGTCAGCTGTTGATTTACCAGGTCTAAAGCCACACTGATAAGATCCAATCAGGTCAGTTAGAATCGGCTTTAGTCTTTTACATATCACACTCGACAGAACCTTATTGGCAGTGGGTAAAAGACTAATACCGCGATAGTTTTTGCAAACACTTGGATCGCCTTTTTTAAACACAGGACACAGTACACTCAAATTCCAATCATCGGGCATGTTTTCCTCGAGCCAAACCGTAATGCAGGCAGCTCTTCGCCACCAATTTTAAATAGCTTTGCTGACAGCCCATCAGCGCCCCCAGCTTTGTTGTTCTTAAGCCGCAATGCTGCTGTTCTTATCTCTGTTTGGCTCGAAGCTGGGCAATTTATGCCATTGTCGATAATTGGAGTGATTTCCTCACTAAGAGCTTGTAAAAATGCCTCCTCCATAGTTGTAGCACATTCTGCATATCTGTGACCAGATTTCTCTTAGTGTCTTTATAGGAGGACGGCCTTGTTCTATACTCTATATTTGTTATCTTTTGGTAGAATTTTCGGGCTTCACCTTTATTCTATATTGAGGAAATAGAAAGGTATAGTTTCTATTTCCTCACTCTCACACTCTTTCCACAACCACTTCCACAACTTGGGGAAATTTCATTATAATTGTTCTAAATATTAAAAATGGATAAAATGTCATTCCTCTCCCATGAAATTGAGAAATTTTTAAATACTATTACTTGAAATAATTGTAATGAAATCGAACTAATTCTTTAGAATATTAGATACAATTGGTTCAAAAAAATAAAAAATAAACCATTTGTTTACACCAAATATTATTCTTGAAACATGCCAAATAGCAAAGGAGTTTGAGTAAATTTCAGCTTTTCAACTCAGAATGCCTTAGTTCAGACAACGAAATGCTTAAATATATTGTTCCTAGGTTAAATCTGCTGATAAAGTGGCTCACTTGTAAGCGAAATATTGCTGTGATTGAACTCGCTCATGTCTGTAATGGTTAGAGGTCGTCCCACAATACTACGTCTTCCTCCTACAGTGACCGTAACTTCGGATAGCCACATATAAATGAATCAATTGGCATCAGAATTTTATCATACATTCTATTAGATGCTCCGATTTTAATCAAACTTTGTCAGGCATAACTTATTTATCACCTTCACTTTTGTATAACAGTTGGATGATAGCGAATCACAACTTGACTATTTGGAAGGGTCTCAGAAATTCATATCACAGCATTGAATTTGACTTTGACCAAAATTATTACTATATTAAATGTATTTAGGCGAAATTGAATAATGTTTTCTGTTATCTCGCATACGAGTACAAGAAGACCAAATGAGCGTCACAAATTCACCATAATACAGCATCCTTTTAACTGATTTGTCTGCGACCAAATTTTTCACAACATAATATATTTATTGCCTCCAATTCTATGTAATGTTTAAAGTAGACTATACCTTGTACCTTTTGCCATCTCCCATACAATAAGGAAAATCTACAATAATCAAGCTCATAGAAGTTAAAATAATCATATTCGTTGCCTTGAATGTCAAATACAGGTTGTCGGTCGGGCAGGTATACTACTTTGTTTATAATTTTTGATTAAATGAAAGAGAATGGATCTTATATTGATAAATGTTTTATTTAATGATGGCAATTATGTATGGAATACAATATCAGATAAACGTCTGATTCTGCTAGCCTCACAAATGCGAGCCCCTTTTGAACACATTTTTCCTTACATTCTCACACATTTCACGCGGTATTTCATTAATTTCATCACGAATATTTTGTTTGAGTTGCTTAAGCGTTTCTGGTTTGTTTGCATAAACCTCGATTTTCAGATATCCCCACAAAAAGAAGTCCGGAGCAGCCAAATCAGGCGACCGTGGAGGCCAATCCACATCACCATTTCTTGAAATAACTTGTTGTGGATGGAAGAGGTATAGCAGTAATTCCATTGTAATCCTGGCTGTATGCGATATGGCACCGTCTTGTTGATACCACATGTTAATCAAGCCCAAAGCATGCAGTTGAGGCGTTAAAAATTTTTTAATCATATCACGATATCGCTCCCCATTGACAGTTACCGTTGCGCCGTTTTCAGTTTCAAAGAAGTAAGGTCTAATGATTCCTCCTGACCAAATTGCACACCAGACTGACACTTTTAATGGATGCAGAGATGACTGATGAATAGTTTGACGGTTTTCCATTGGCCAGAACCGACTATTCGGTTTATTCACATAACCATTCAAATGAAAATGTGCCTCGTCACTCATTATGATTTTTTCATGAAAATCGGGGTTGTCATGGGCGAGCTGTAATATCTTATTGGCATACGAGTATGTACGGCGGCGTAAATAGTCTTGTGGAAGAAGCTCTTGTGTCAACTGAATTTTACATGGAAACAAATGCAAATTCTTGTGCAAAATTGTGGCCAAAGTTGTTCTTTCAAAACCAAGCTCCTGAGCACGGCATCGAATTGAGGTTAATGGATTGTTTTGAAAACTTTCTTGAGCAGCAGTAATGTTCCCAGCCGATCTGGCAGTACGTTGTGGTCTATGCTTAGCCCTATCAGCTACATACCCTTTTTCTTCGAAATCGTTCACTACACGATAAATAGTTCGAATTTTTGGCAAGTCGTTTCTCTCAAAAATTTCACGTAACTTTCTCATCGTCACAGTAATCGATGATTGATTTTGATAGAATGTTTTAACGATTAAAACACGTCGATTTATCGAATATTTTTCCATAATAAATTTGCCACGTCTTTACTTCACGACTGCCAGATATGAACTGCCAAGACTAATGTTTACCAAAATGGCGGCAAAACAAAGTAGTATTCCCTCCCCGATGGACACCCTGTATTTATTTATATATCATTTATAGATATAACATTTCAACAAAAATAAAAAGAAAATATATTATATGTAATACAAACTGAGCATATTTTGAATATATCTAAAATCACTACTGTTCTATGTAATTTAAGAAAATTACGCAAATCAACTACAATTACAATAATTAATTTCAATCCAATTCTTATACCTTGACCAAAAAGAATGAAGATATACATATATTTGACACGACCAAAAATGTAGCACCCAGAAGGACGCGTTTAAAGTGCCGGTTATCTTGTAAACGATTTTTCCCTAACTTTTTATATATTTATAAAACTTCTTAACTCCCTAACATTTTCTCAGGTCGTAGCCGGGGATCGTAAATGGGCTTTATCGGTCCATCGCTTCAGATACCTCTGATATAAATTTGTTAATTTTTGAAATCCATTTTTACTTGCAACTCCTAATCCGTAAACTGTAAAAACCTAAATCTCTTGTTCATTGTATTATTTAATAGTGCTTGGAAAAAAAAGTAGACCCATTAGCCCCTTCTTGTACTAGTCTAACTTCATTCCGGAAAATAAGTTTATCAGACGCATAATGAGTGCTAAATTTATAAGATTTTAACAATTACTTTGCATACATGTAGCGGACAAAGAATTAAATTGTTGTAGTCAACAAAAAAGGAGTTACACAAACAAAATTTCGGAAAATCGGACAATTTCTGTACGAAATAACCATTTTTCGTCGATGTACATACGGGCGTTATAGATTAAAAGTTAAATATCAAAATATATGTCAATTTGTGTGGAAGATACTGGAATGTCGATATAGCCGCCTTACAAACCGCGGCAACGATCTGGAAAAAATGTAAGCTAAAAAACAGCTTTATAAGGATTTACGGCAGTTATCAAGTCTACATTGTGACCATTCGTGGCGCGATGGTTAGTACATGCGACTATCGTTTGCATGATCGCAGGTTCAATCCCATTTACAGTTACCTATCATTTGAGCGGCGATCACCTCGATGCGTCTGGCGAATACTTCGAGGAGTCGACTAATTGATAAGTTAAAAAAGTCAATCCCATTTACACCTACCTATCATTTGAGCGGCAGTCACCTCGATTTGTCTGACGAAAACTTTGAGGAGTCGAGTAATTGATAAGTTAAAAAATGAATAAGAAAAAGATATGAATTTGAAAACATATTTGGTTTAAGTCAGTCATTTGTATGGGATTTACCAGATTTTAAAATTCTGCCAAGTATTCTAAATCAATGTAATGAAGCTAGAGGGAAAAAATTTAATTTCTGAAAACCAAATACGTGGATCAATATAGCTTATTTGAAATCCTGGCTATGATCTGGCGAAGTACTGGTTATCCATTTTTCGGTTTCAAAAGTAAAGTTAAATAAATCACTCATAAAACTATGATTTCGATGCAACTCTTACATCATTATAATGCTTGGACCTTGCCATTATATAGAAAATACAATGTCAATTAAATGACCGCCTCTGGATTGGTTGCAGCAGTGGATCCTTTTGAGGTAGTTCTCGACCACTTTTTCGCGATAACTTGACAAATGTTGGGTTTCAAATAAGGATTATCCGCATAAAAACGGTCTTTGACAAGAAAAAAAGTCTAACGGCGTCAAATTGTATGATCTTGGCGGTCAATTGATGTCGCCAGAACGTGAAAACTTCTCATGCAATAAAGCTAAAATCGTTTTCTGGAAGCTTCCCATGCGATAAAGCTAAAATCGGTCGTGTTCTGTGGCTAGTGGCATCATCTTGTTGAAACCACATATCTAGATTATAATCTTTCTAGTTTATAGTCTTCAATTGCAGGTCAAAAAAAAAAAAAAAAATTAAATTCGGATTATTTCCCCCCACACTTTCACTAACAAAAGCCATATTTTCGGCAGTGCGTACATTGCGATGATGCTCAGACCTGACCACATCTGTAACTCTTCCTATCTCTTCAAATTTGTTTATAATCTTGCTAATTCCTTGCATAGTAGTTCGATTATGAAGACCATAATCACCCCGTAATGCATGAAAAGTGCTTACGTTTGAATAACCATTTTTGTACTAAGTTTTAACTATTTTTACGCGTTCTTTGGTTATTAAACGATCCATATTCGTAAATGGCCAACCTTTCACTAAATAAATAACACTTCAGATGACAGGTACTTAACAGCTGACAGCCTTGCCAGACCAGCAGCAAGAAAAATTTAAGAATTTTCGTAGAGATTTACAACCCTTAACGTATCTACCAGCCAAGCAGTTAGACAGACGAACATCGGGCAATTGACTTAAAAACTCATTAGATAATTGGTACTTTAAACGCTTCCTTCTGGGCGTCACATTTTGGGTATATCAGATGAAATATACTTTCAGTTTTCGAACTTTGGAACTTTGCCGTATACTAAAGTTATTTTTTTATATTAAGCAGACAATTTTAAGTTACATTAAAAAACATTATTAGGATTAAATTAGATGAGGTGTCGAAAACCGATGATTAGATGAGGTGTCCAGTATCTCAAAAGCTAGGTTCAATATTTCCGGTTTACGACACCTCGTTCATTTAATCCTAATAATGTCTTTTAATATCATCTAAAATTGTTTGCTCAATATAAACAAATAACTTTAGTATGCTAAAGTTAAAGTTTGCGAATTTGTCTTAAATACTGGTATGCGAAACAGTAAGAAAAAAAAAAAACAAATAACCAATGACAAATTCACATTAAGCTTCAAAGTATTAATACTTCTAATAGAGTTCATTGTAATCCAACCTAAAGTTTAATGAATTTAATTTGTCCACAGAATAATATATTGTATGAAAAAATCCAAAAGAGAAAGGAAATCGTAACAACAACTGTCGATCACTTCAACTAAACTGTCAATGTCAGGTACGATAAATTTTGTTTCCATTAGAAAAGACGTAAAAAATGAATTAATGTGTGTTGGAAGTTTTTGGGTGGGTTATTTTGATCATTAACTAAACAAATTGTAGACTTAACAGATATAAGAACAAATCTAAAGTGTGGGGTATTAAGGGAAGTGAAACTATAATAAAAAATTTAATTAGCCTCCATGATATCCATTTGAAATATGACATCATTTTTAGTAGTTTTAGTTAGATTTATGTAGGTAGTAAAAAACATAT
>JAHXMU010000671.1:244206-255037 GCA_019455685.1 Philornis downsi
AGATTGCCAACCGCCAAATTTTTATTTTTTTCTTTGATTTTTTTTTTAAAAACATGGGTCCGTCGAATATGGGCAACCCTGTACTCTGTTTCAAAACCGGGTGAACTACAGGATGACAACATTCTGCCGAAAAAAGTACCAGGAATTGATTAAAAAACATTCAAAATTATTTTTGTTTTTAATTTTGCATGGCTGTCCTCTTTACTGATGCAGAGTTTTAGTGCGATCTGTTATTTATTCTATTTTCAGTGCCCGATTTTGTCAGTGTACTATCTGAAATGCGTTTTGCGTTTTTTACAACGGATGCAAATATCGAACAAAGAATTTGTCTCAAATTTTGTATTGCAAATGGATTTTCACGTATCGAATGGCTGAAAATGTAAAATACTCTGTATCAACACCGGGTGAACTACAGGGTGATAACATTCTGGCGCAAAAAGTGCCAGGAATTGATTATGTAAAAAACATTCAAGATTATTTTTATTTATTATATTTCGCACTAAAACTTTGCACCAGTAAAGAGGATAGTCATGCAAAATTAAAAGCATGGCTGTCCTCTTTACTGGTGCAAAGTTTTAGTGCGATCTATTATTTGTTTAATTTTCAGTGCCCAATTTTGTATTGCAAATGGATTTTTGCATATCGAATAGCTGAAAATGTTACAGAAGACTTACTCTGAATCAATATCAACTTCATCAAAAACAGTGCACTGAAAAGCGATGGAGATGCACCGGAAAATTTGTCTAGCCTCAACTTAAATTAACGTTAAGTTAAGTAGCAAACGATGGCTGAATAACGTTAATAAAGTTTCAGAAAAAGACAACAGTTGAATATTCTGTGCCTTAAGAATCAATTTGTATAATTTTACATGATTGTTTGGTCATAAAACGCATTGACGGTCGGCTAGTTCCGAAAGAGTGAAATTTTCCTCAAAATCCGAATTGCGTAAAGGTAACCGCCCCTGTCTGGTATGAATCTGTGAAGTCTGCATTCGGGTACCGTAAGATCCTCTCTTGTCAGAGAGTGGTGTTATTGGCTTCGATGCCAGTGTGTCGTATGGTTTCGACAGAGGCCCTTCAAGTACTGGTGGGCGGTGTCCCGCTGGATCTTGTTGTAATCCCTCGTGCGACGGAATTCAAGGCCAGGAAAGGGTATGCACTTACGGCAACAGACTGGCCCATTGAGGGGGTAGAGAGCATGAGTAGGGCTGAGTATAGGGGGCTCTTGGACGAATGTGTTTTGTCGAGATGGCTACTTTTAGGTTTTTGCCAGATGTTAGGTTCGTTGGTAGAAACCCTGACTTTGGTTTTAACTTCTGTCTTGGTTTCTTGCTGACGGAACATAGGTCACTCAAGGCCTTCCTGAATAAGAGAGCCCTGTCCGATCGCGAGTCCTGCAATTGTGGTGCACCAGTCGAAAATTGGCGGCACGTTTTGTGCGAATGTCTCTTATATGCAGATATAAGGAACCTCCAGGGATTAGCGATAACAAGGTCAGGGGATGACTGGATAGTCAGCAATATGCTCTCTACTCAGGGTGTTTTGGTGTAGAGCAACGGTGTTTGCTTCCAGAGCGTTTGCTAGGCGTAGGGCTACTGCGACGTAATTGTGGCAAGTGGGTCTACTGACCTTTTCAAGGCAGTCTGACCTGGGGGTTGAGGGGCTGCGGGACTGTTGCGATCATGCCGATCCCACAATTCCATTTAGGTTGATAGTCACCAGTGTGCTCGTTTGCGGGGGCACCAGTCACTGGGCCGCAAGGGGTTGAAACTGGGAGTAGATTGTCTACAGAGTTAGATAGTCTACGGAGTTTGACCAGAGGCTTTGTCTGGTACCGGGGGTGATAGGTATGATTTAATTTAAAAAGCATTTATCAGACTTGTCGATTACTCGACTACTGGAAATGTTCACCGAACATATTGAGATGACCGCCGCTTAAACAATGATAGGCGACTGTATGCGGGATTAAACCCGGGATCAAACGAGCTGTAGTTGCATACTAACTGTAGCGCCACGGTCGGTTCTTAATATACCATGAAATAAATCAGATTATTGACATAATATTCTAAACTGTTGACAACACGCAAATCTGGTACGCATAACAAAATACAGATATGTTTCTCATATACGAGTACTTTCATTATGTCAAAACTGACAATCAAATAAAGAAAAACATACACTTGAATTAGCTTTACTGTATTCGCTTTATATTTAAAATCGAAGTGCGATTTTACTACTCCACAAGTTTGAAATGATTTTGACAGCAAGTGGAGTCCAGAAACTTCCAAGAGTAGCTGCGTATTGACGCAAATCATTTAAATGACAATGTATTACTTGAACTGATATTAATTTTCGTAAGAGTTTCTTATAATCTAACTGACACTTCAATATATCGAAGCAGAGTTGTGTTAATGAAAAAAAAAAATTTTTTATTGTGCTATAAAGATAGGTTGGTCCCATAATTTTTATATCACTTTGCCAATCAATTTTAGTGCGGAAGACAACGAGCAGTTATGCTTGCGTTTCAGCGCATTTATTACTTTTGAAAATCAATAATGAGTTTTAATTTAGAAACCATATTTTAATCTAGAATATATGGCACGTGACACTCATTCTATCCAGTCATTCATGACGTTAATGTTGGGGTTTGAATCACTGCATTTAGTATACAACTGTTACTTGTTTGATATAAATTTACGATTATATTCCAGAGTTTTAAATTACTAACAATTTGTACAATATATTTCAGTAAGTTTTCAAAAAAAACCGGTTAGCCCTAATGAAAGGAAAATGGTTAAACTAAGAACGGCCGCCCATAATAAGTGAAATGTTTTTAGCTCAGCTAAAGGATGAAAAGGATGAAAACATGTGGAAACAAGAGGCGAAAGAACACTTTGAGGTTTAACTCAAAATTCACAACATACGAGGTGTGTTAAAAAAATAACGCAAATTTTCAAATTTCGCGGACTACGTACATTCAACTTTCGATTAGTATTTTATTTTATGTTGGTACACTCGTCTCGAAGATATATTGACGTTTTTATCCATATAGCGTGTTTAATTTGTTTGTGAGAGGCATAAATAAGACAAGTGTTTTGAGTGTTCGGCGATTTTTAGCTTTCGAAAAAAATGGATCAAAGAAGTTGCATCAAATTTTGTGTAAAAAATTGAATTAAGTGCTCAAAAACACTTGAAATGTTGACAGTGGCATACGGTAAGAGTACTGTGAGTCAAACAAATGTTTACAAGTGGTACAAACTTTTCACAGAAGGTCAAGAATATGTGAATGGCAACGTTCGCTCTGGACGCCCCATCACTCCAACAACCGACGGAAATGTTGAGAAAGTGAAGAAACTTATTGCGGAGAATCGTCGAATCACCATTAGAGAAGTTGCTGAGGATGTCGGCATATCAATTGGCTCATGTCATGTAATATTTTCGGAAATTTTGGGCATGAAGCGTGTGGCAGCGAAGTTCGTTCCAAAATTGCTGAATTTTGACCAAAAACAACGCCGCAAGAGCATCGCTCAGGAATTGTTGAATGACGTCAACGATGATCCAGATTTGCTTAAAAGGCTCATAACTAGTGACGAATCATGGGTATACTCGTATGGTTATGACATCGAAACTAAAGCCCAATCATCCCCGTGGAAGAGTCCAGGAGAGTCAAGACCAAAAAAAGCACGCCAAGTTTGATCAAATGTCAAGGTTTTGCTCACTGTTTTCTTCGATTACCATGGCGTAGTGCATCAAGAGTTCTTACCACAAGATCGTACGCTAAATAAGGAGTATTACCTTGAAGTTATGCGCCGTTTGCGGAAAGTAATACGAAAAAAACGGACGAAATTGTGGGAAAAAATGCATGCTTTTTGCATCATGATAATGCACCTGCTCACTCATCTTTGTTTGTGAAAGATTATTTGGCCAAAAACATAACCGTTATTATACCTCAGCCACCGTATTCACCAGATTTGGCCCCCTGCGACTTTTTCCTATTTTCAAGATTGAAGAAACCCACGAAAAGACGGCGTTTTGCGACGACTGAGGAGATAAAAACCGCATCGCTGAACACGCAAAAAATTTGTCTTATTTATGCCTTTCACTAACAAACTAAACATGCTATATGGATAAAACCGTCAACATATCTTCGTTACGAGTGTACCAACATAGAAAATAAATTATAATCGAAAGTCGAATATACGTAGCCCGCGAAATTTGAAAATTCGCCGTATTTTTTGAAAGTATATATTAATGTTAAAACTCAGAGCCCAGTAGAGGCAATAGATATCGTACAAAAAATGCAAACAGGTTAAACATATATTAGAAAAAAGTTTTCATTTCGCTGGGGAAGTTTAGTAATGCTTGGAAGCATACGAAACAAAATCGAATGAATATCGCACTGAATAAAATTCAAAGATGAATTAAGATCTAGTCTAGTCCCAACAGTGAGCGGTCGTCATAAATTTTGTTAAAATAAAGGGTGTCCAAACAAGAACGCAAGATTTATATGACTGATGCAGCAATTGAATTGTTTCTCTGGCTGTATGACATGTGGCGCCGTCTTGTTGAAACCACATGTCCTCCACATTCATTTCTTCAATTCTAGGCACGAAAAAACTGGTTATCATTTCACGATACCGAACACCATTGGCTGTTTGCGCTTGACATGTCTCATGTTCATAAAAAAAGGTCCAATGATTCCTCCAGCCCAAAATCCACACCACACAGTGACACATTGAGGATGCATTTGCTTCTCGTGAAGCACTCGAGGATTTTCCTCACCCCAAATGCGACAATTCTGCCTATTGACGAAGCCATCAAGATGGAAATGGGCCTCGTCACTGAAGATGATTTTATTGGCAAAATCAGCATTTTCATGTTGTCTCTCCAATACCCAATTAACGAACTCACTTCGCTGTCCATGTTCAGCTTCAGCTGCCTTCAGTTCCTGACTCAATTGAACTTTGTATACATGAAGATGCAAATTTTTCGTCAAAATTCACTGCATAGTGGATTTGAAGACACCAATTTGCTGAGCTCGGTGTCGAATTGAGGAGGATGGAGTTTGAGCAAAATAATCACGTACAGCTGCGACATTTTCGGTCGATCGACCTGGTCGAAGGCGCGTTGTTGTTTTTACATCACTAACAGACCCAGTTTTGGCAAATTTATCCATTAATCTCTTCACAGTTGACTCTTTTAGAGCATTATTGTGACCCCAAATTGATCGCAATTTGCGAACTGTAGACGCAAAACTTTCACCATTTTGGTAAAACAATTTCACAGTGAAAATGCGTTGTTCATTCGTGTAGCCCTTCATTTTTTTGCTAACCTCGTACCTTCTACTAGCAAACAATAATAATTGTTCAAATGTCAAAAAATGACATTTCAAATGGCGCCAAATTCAAATCTTGCGTTCTTGTTGGAAAGAATTGTTACTTCAAAATTGTAAATTATCAAATTATCAAAATCTTAGCTGGGAATTTGTCGCAATAAAAATATTATATTTATTTCATTCAACAACTTTTAACTGCTTTTTTATTCCTAGGAAGAATTTTCAATTCGACAAAAAATATTATTGAAGAGAGGGAAGCCAAACACAACTGAAAGGATAGCTCATTTGAATTTATATTCCTCACCAGAATTATAGGGTTTGCCTAATTTTGCTAGACTGCTACGTACTAAAGAAAATGTCAATATTTAGTTTAAAAGATCAGATGATTTATAAAAATCTAGTTTAAAAGCTTCAGATATTGTCAATGAATGGAAAAAAATGGAGGTATTAGAAGGTTATGTGACAATGAGCTCCGATTTCATTCACTGGCCCTGTTTTGGCAAACGCTCAACGTAATTCATTGAATTGATTTTATTAAATTTGCTAGGAGTTCATAAAAGATATAAATAAAGTAAATAATACTGTATGATTAACAAATAATTAAATAAAATAAATAATAATTTAAGGGTTAAATCCGTCATTTGTATGGAAGGTACCAGAAGGGGCGTGGTTAATTAACTAAACCATTTTCCTCAAAATTCGCCGACTAGCATGTGGCAAAATATTACGATGAGGCGAATTCCAATAAGTTCAGGCAGCCAGCAATCTAGCCAGATAGACAGACATCGCTCAATCGACTTACAAATCATAAAACACATTTGGTCAAAAGTCATTTATTATTTTAAACGCTTCTTTCTAGCTTCACATTTTTGCGAGCTGCCAAGACGACTAATTGAGGTGTCCACGCCAGACACGGTTAAGAAAATCCACAAAATGGTAATGGATAGATAATGGATGATAGCTGAAATGATAGCCATCTCAAAAAGTTCTATATATCGTATATTGACCGAAGATTTGAAAATAAGAAAGCTATGCGCAATACGGGTGCCGCGTTTACTTTCAACAGAGCAAAGAACTGCTATATACTACAGAAAAAGTCAATATTTCATTTTAAATACCAGGTGACTTATAAAAATGACTGGAATGAATGGAAAACTTATATGCTGTCCGCTTTTAAACAAACACATTTCATTGGATTCCATAAATGAGATATGGAAGAGCTCCATATTTTGTTTCAAAGTTCAGGTGATTTATAAAAATCTAGTTCACAAACTTAAGACATTAATCAATGAACGGGAAACTTACGTGCTGCCCGAGTTTAAACAAGCAAATTTCACTGCATTCCATAAATGAGATATGGGAGAGTTCAATATTTTTTTTTTAAAGGTCGGTTTATTTATAAAAATCTAGTTTACAAACTTAAAGACATAAATCAATGAACGGGAAACTTACGTGCTGTCCGATTTTATACAAGCTAATTCCATTACATCCCATGAATGAAATATGGGAGAGCTTTCCACACTCAGTCGGTTTAAGAAGCATTTACTAGACTTGTCGATTTACTCGACTGTTCGAAATGTTCGTCGGGCACATCGAGGTGACTGCCGCTCAAATGATGATATGAAATAATGATATGCGGTATTGAACCCTGGATCATGCGAAAGATAGTCGCGTGTAATAAACAATGCGCCACGGTCGGTTACGCCCTTTAGTCCGCTAACCGGTTTTGCTAATAATAAAATAATGTGTTTCCCAATGAAAATCGAAGCAATCTTATTGTTAACGAAATCTTAATGTTACTTGATAAAAAAAGGAAGACTTCCAACTTTTATGTTAACAAATTTACAAAAAAAAAAAAAAAAAAAATTATTGTAAGAAACAATCCAACAATTAGCAACCCAAAAATTAGAAAGATTTTTGGATAATCATGTTTTTCTCGTAGATGTAGTTTTTCATTTTTTGCCAGCGTTTGAAAAATTGTTCACTAACCTGTGGTCGTTTCCACAGTACCCAGACTGTGATAGTACAAGCGGAAGAAAGCAAATATGTCAGTGCAGCATAATAATTTTGAACACCACTATAAGATTGCAGAATTATGGAATACCGATTTCAAATTAATAGATAAAAATCGTTACAGATTATGGATTAAACTCACTTTAAACACGACGATGAAAGATATTATCAAAAATAGAGAATAGAGATAATAAGAGTCCATTACAAATTGAAATTTGTTTGCTTTTGACATTTTGACGAGAAATAAACAAACTTTATGCTTGAAACTCCCTTATTGTCATAAACAATAATTGTCAAAACAACACTTGCAGAAATTTTCAAATATTTCTTCGTTGCTCACATTTTGGTTGTATGGACGCAAAAACAAAGTTGTCCTGTTTATGATCATTTCAATTCAGATCCTGATTTCTTGACGGAATGGACGCTCAAGGGAACAAAAGTATTCCTAATCTTGTCGTTTATCTAATGCGGTGTACCGATCTCAAACTATTTTTAGCACAATAAAAAATATCCCCGACTAAGGACCCAGTATAGACATTTCTATCCGGTGACCTGAGTCACTCAAAGTCCTGTTGCTTTGGTGAGAAAGAATGAAGGACAGTAGAACGACGGGTTTTTATCAAAAACATATAAAAGAAGCAAAATTATGACTTTCTGATGCCCTCCGTTTAGAAATCATAGAGAAACCACTGCTTTTGTTTACTGAATTTAATGCAATGGAATGGAAGATACGAATTTGGGAATATGTAAAGGGTGGCGCATAAGTAACGTTAACGGCGACTATATTGAATGCGTTCTTGTGCATCATTTGGTTTGAACTCATCAACCAACTGCATCTTAAATGGGAAAAGATATATATGTTAAATTCTTTGCAATGACCGCCTGGACATCTCTACCTGCTGAGAGCGTCACCTGGTGGAAGTTTCGGGGTTTTCCTCACTTCATTTCGAAGTGTTGCCCAAAACACTGAACTAATCGATAAATTATTGAAGCGCTAGGAGCATTTCGAACGTGAAAGAAATTTCGATATGATCTGAATAACTGAATGCTGACTTTCAAAGTAAAATTGAGCAACTTTGGTTCTTTGTTCTGTCTGAGCCTTTCCATCATAAATTTCCCAAGTATTATTTAGTTAATTCTGTAAAGAGACGAAAACAGACCTTAACAAAAGATGTATTCACTGATCAACACTTAACGTTGCTTATGCGCCACCCTATACATGCTAAATAAGATAATTCCAGTAGATTTTTTGAAAGTTTAATAACTGCTGCCTATAATTTAGGGATTACAAAAAATTAAATTACGGCAAATGGAGGATACCAGAAGGAATCTGGTCCCAATTTTCATTAGTTCTCCAGAGGCATAATGTATGCCATATTTGACTAAGTTCAATGCAACTGTGGAAAAGACGGAGACCTAAGAATATGTAAGTTAAATGAGTAATTTGTATGGGATGTAAGGGGCGTGGCCACTTGGTCCATTTTTCTCAAGCTGCAGAGGAAATTTAAGTCAATAATAAAGGACAAAAGAATGCAAATGAGCAAATTATAGGAATCCACTAATTAAAATTTACCGAGCAAGCAAATATTGAATTTTGGAAATCGAACAATTTGTTTGAGAAGCACCAGAATTATTTGAAAGGTAACATAATAGATTTGGCAATAAAGGGCAAAAAAATGCAAATGGGCAAATTATTGCAGTCCACTAATTAAAATTTACCGAGCAAGCAAATACCAGAATTATTTGAGAGGTACCATAATAGATGTGGCAAAAGGCTCCATTCCCGTTTTGGCACTCGAATTCAGACCGCTCAACGTGTCTACCAAATGTTATCGAATTTAATACAAGTATTCGAAAAATATGCACCTAATGAATGTAACCATAAACGTTTGTGGGTTATATGTTCATGGAATGGGGGATATCAGAATGATTTGATATGAGAAAACTCATATCAATTTTCATGGGAGATACAGAAAGGCGTGGATCAAACTCACGGCTACAACCTAACAATATTAACCTTGCAGGTTCTAAGAAGTTTCATAAGGAGTTATGAAAGTTACCATGTCCACCAGTCAACCGGACAGATGGACATCATGCAACTGATTTGAAAAATCATAAATTACATCTGACCACTTTGGACATACATGATAATTCAAACGCTTTCCTCTGGAAATTAATTTTTGCGTATCAAATGGTGTTTTCTTTCTTTACTTCGGGTGAAGTTATAATAATAAATGTAATGTGGAGAGGGGAAGGGTAATGGTGAGCCGTATATTTAAGCCGAAAAAACGATTGCCGGGGGAACGACAGAGCCCGCATATTTAAAAGCACAAAGGCAGCAATGCCACCAAAAGGTGAGAAATGAAGTAACAAATATACCGACATAAATTTCAAGAAATTCATAGTTCGACAGGCGTCTTTGGAGTGTTCAAACATTTTGACTTTTCTAGAGAACAGGTTTTCGAGTTATTCGAGAAATATATTTCAGATTTTTCGGTTTATGTTATTCGATTTACAAAGTAACTTCGTGCGAGTTTTCTCCACGAAGCAACGTAAAATAAATATACGAGGTGTGTTCAGAAAACCAGGTGAATTTTCATTTTTCTCAAAAAATATTTATTTATTCATCAATTTCTATCTTATCTCCTTCAATATACAGATATAATACACTTGTGCCAGCGTTTTTTCCCATCCTCGAAGCAATTTTGATAAACACTTTTTGATATGTCTTTGAGCTCTCTCAGTGGTTCGGTTGTTGTCTCCTCAATCGTCGCAAAACACCGTCCTTTCTTGGGTCTCCCCAATCTTGGGAACAGAAAAAAGTCGCAGGGGGCCAAATCTGGTGAATACGGTGGCCAAAGCATTTTTTTTTTTTTTTACCAAATAATCTCTCACAAACAAAGATGAGTGAGCAGGTGTATTATCATGATGCAAAAGCCATGCATTTTTTTCGCACAATCCGGGCATTTTTTTCGCATTAATTCACGCAAACGTAAGGTAATACTCCTTATTTAGCGTACGACCTTATGGTAAGAACTTCTGATGCACTACGCCATGGTAATCGAAGAAAATAGTAAGCAAATCTTTGACATTTGATCGAAATTGGCGGGGGTTTTTTTTTTGGTCTTGGCTCTCCTGGATTCTTCCATTGGGACGATTGGGCTTTGGTTGCGATGTCATAACCATATACCCATGATTCGTTACCAGTTATGACCCTTTCAAGCAAACCTGGATCATTGACGTTGACGTTATTCAACAATTCCTGAGCGATGTTCATGCGACGTTGTTTTTGGTCAAAATTCAGCAGTTTTGGAACGAATTTCGCTGTTACACGTTTCATGCCCAAAATTTCCGAGAAGATTGCATGGCATGAGCAAACCGATATACCGATATCCTGAGCAACTTCTCTAAATGTGATTCGACAATTTTCTTCACTTTCTCAATACTTTCATCGGTTGCTGATGTGCCGAGGAGCCCAGAGCGA
>JAHXMU010000671.1:273068-297935 GCA_019455685.1 Philornis downsi
TAATTCAATTTAAAAAGAACAATCGCGTTTGTTTAGATTTGAAAGCGACATTGAACATTTTTATCAAAGTCTCCAAGATAACAAATACCAATAACAATATCAATAAATTTCAAAAAAAAAAAAATAAAATCGCTAAAATAAAAAAACGCTAAAATCAAAAAAAGTGAACAAATCTCCAAAATGAAGTTCCAAGTCGTGAAAATATCATATAATTATTTTACTCTATGCTTAGCAATTTTGTTGCTGTCATGCTTGGCACCATATTATTGCTTGAACTAACAAATTGATAATTTCATTACGATTATTTGAAACCAAATTTAATGAAATATTTATGCCTTTTCCCCGAAGGAAGCCTTTAAAGTATCAAGTGTTTTTTGACCAAATGCCTTTCATGACTTCTTAAGTCACTTGAATGATTTTCTTGTGGCTGTTTAAATTTTCTTAAAACAACGTAATATTTTGCCATATCGCTCTCTTCTGATACTTGCTTTACAAATTGGCCGATTTTCCTAAGGTCAATTTTCTCCTTGTAGCTCCTCATTCGTAGCTTGAACTAACCTACATTTTTGTACATTTAGTTATTTTATAATGGGGAAAACGACCGTTTACCCACATCCCTTACGGTAAGTCCAATACAATTGACCGATTTAATACATTAATTTTTAGGTTCACATCTCTTATGTAGTTTTACTAAATTTAGTTATATTTGGTGCACATTAAACGTTTGCCAGAGTACGGTCTCAGAATGAAAGCGGAGAATATTGCCAAACCCATTCTAGTACACCCATGCAAATTGACCAATTTTCCGCAATTAATTCATTCCTTGGTAGCGATGAGCTGATAAACAACCTGCATCAGCTCCTAAATACGATTTGGCTCGAGGAAAACATGTCCGATGAATGGAATGTGAGTGTACTGTGTCCTGTGTTTAAAAAAGTCGATCCAAGTGTTTGTGGTCCCGTCGAGTGTGATATATGAAAGACTTAAGCCGTTTCTAACTGACCTGATTGGATCTTATCAGTGTGGCTTTAGACCTGGTAAATCAACAGCTGACGAGATATTCACACTACGAAAAATTCTTTTCGTTGATTATAAAGCTGCCTTCGATAGCCCGATACGGCAAAAACTGAATGAGGCCATGTCCGAGTTTGGAATTCCTACGTAGCTCATACGTCTCTGTAGGGTAACGCTGACTGACGCGACGTTTCCAGTAAAGATAGCCAAAGATCTAAGCGACCCCTTTTACACCGAACGAAGATTTAGGCAGGGCGACAGTCCATCGTGCGACCTCTTCAACATACTGTTGGCGATGATTATGAGGAAAGCTGCAGTTAACACCACTGGTACCATGTTTAAATAAAACCATATGTTACTCGCATATGCAGAGATGTTACTGCAGCCTTCTCAAGCACCGAGAAGGAAACGGCGAAAATGGTTCTGGTGATAAACGAGGACAAAACAAAAAGTTATTGGTTTCAACGAACAAAGATTCTACTCGCTTGAGACACTATGTGAAAGTTGACAACTATAATTTTGAAGTGATGGAAGAATTCATCTACCGTGAGTCTGCTGTAAACAAAACGAATGATGTCAGCATGGAGCTAAAGAGGAGAGTACTGCTTTCTAACAGATGTTACTATGGGCTAAGCAAGTGATTCAATGATAAAGCACTCTCCCGACAAACAAAAATCCGACTGTACCAGACTTTGGTTCTATCTGTCTTATGATAGGGCGCAGAATCCTGGGTTATGACGCAAACGGATAAATCAGTACTGGCAGTATGCATTTTCGTCCGCTAAATTGCCTTATAATTGTCTATAAAATTGGGGGAGAAAAATTGATCATATGACTACGTTCCTTCTGGTATGTCTTACAAAAATGGCTGATTTGGCTTATATATTCTTACTTCCATATCTATCCATACCAAATGAAGACAAATTTGGCACCTTTCGTGAATTCGGTAAACAAAGCTCTAAGAACGAAAGTGGTCGGCGTTGTCACGCCTATTCTGGTACCTCCCATACAAATTCACCGATCGAATGAAAACTAACTTTCTGCTATAATCCTTAATTTGTAACCTGAAGTTAACTAAATTTCTGTCAATTATCTTGTGTTATTATGGGGAAATTGTATGAGAGATTTATTTAATTTACATATATATTTCTAGATTCATATCATCCACTCAATTGCACTACATTCAGTATATTTCAGCAGGCATCCGGCATTTAGTACTGGAAACGAAAATAGACTGTATTGTTGCCACGCCTGTTAAATTGCCACAAATAAAAAATTTACAATTTAGCAAAAATCGACGGTCTCTCCACGGACTTCAGAAATTTACAATTTTGTTTCTTTAATCGCGCTTTAACTCAGAATATATTTTGATAAGAATCAAACAATTTATCATATTTTCGGAGAAATGCAAAAGAACGTTGGTTGAAGACATATTTAAGTCAGTTCAACTGGCTGAAATTTCTGTACTCGTATTGGTTTTCAATTATCATTGCTCTAGCCAATGGTAGTGGTTTAAGATTAATTACAGAGGATTCCATTACAGTTACCAAATACGATGAAATCATACCAATTGATCAATTAAAAATAACCATTACTATTGCTCTGTCATTTCGACCACATTTGCTTCGAGTTGAAGAACTTGATTTGTTTCATTTTAGCTTATTTTTCTTGTTTAAATATTTCAATCGACATCTCAGATTCTATTTCTTATATCTAAACGGTTCAATATACATGTTTGCGAATGACGTACGAGGTGTATTCAAATAAGGGGAATTTTCAAATTTCGCGGGCTACGTCCGTTCGACTATCGTCTTGAAAATAATCGTATGTTGACGGTTTTATCCATATAGCTTGTTTAGTTTGTTTGTGAGAGGCATAAATAAGACAAGTGTTTTGCGTGTTCGGCGATTTTCTGCTTTCGAAAAAAATGGATAAAATTTTGTGTAAAAAATGTAATTAAGTGCTCAAAAACACTTGAAATGTTGACAGTGGCATACGACGGTGAGAGTACTCTGAGTCAAAAACAATGTGGTACAAGCTTTTCACAGAAGGTCGAGAAGATGTGAATGACGACGCTCGCTCTGGACGCCCCAGCACATCAACAATCGATGAAAATGTTGAGAAAGTGAAGAAAATTGTTGTGGAGAATCGTCGAATCACAATTAGAGAAGTTGCTAAGGATGTCGGCATATCGGTTGGCTCATATCATGCAATCTTTTCGGAAATTTTGGGCATGAAGCGTGTGGCAGCGAAGTTCGTTCCAAAATTGCTGGATTTTGACCAAAAACAACGTCGCATAAGCATCGCTCGGAAATTGTTGAATGACGTCAACGATGATCCAGATTTGCTTAAAAGGATCATAACTGGTGACTGGTGAATTATGCATCTTTTCGGAAATTTTGGGCATAAAGCGCGTGGCAGCGAAGTTCGTTCCAAAATTGCTGAATTTTGACCAAAAACAACGTCGCATAAGCATGACGTCAATGATGATCCAGATTTGCTTAAAAGGATCATAATTGGTGACGAATCATGGGTATATGATTATGATATCGAAACCAAAGCCCAATCGTCCCAATGGAAGAATCCAAGAAGTAAAAAAGCACGCCAAATTCGATCAAATGTCAAGGTTTTGCTCATTGTTTTCTTCGATTACAATGGCGTAGTGCATCAAAAGTTCTTACCAGAAGGTCTTGAAGTTATGCGCCGTTTGCGTGAAGTAATACGAATAAAAACGGCCGGAATTGTGGGAAAAAAATTCATGCCTTTTGCATCATGATAATGCACCTGCTCACTCATCTTTGCTTGTGAGAGATTATTTGGGCAAAAAACAACACCGTTGTCATGCCTCAGCCACCGTATTCACCAGATTTGGCCCCCTGAGACTTTTTCCTCTTCGAAAGACTGAAGAGACCCATAAAAGGACGGCATTTTGCGACGACTGAGGAGATAAAAACCGAATCGCTGAGAGAGCTACCAAAAAGTGCATACCAGAACTGCTTCGAGGGTTGGAAAAACGCTGGCACAAGTGTATTAAATCTGAGGGGGACTACTTTGATGGAGAAATTGATGAATAAATAAATACACACCTCGTATATCGACACTGACGTGTTCAAGCAGATCAAAACGCCTCGATAGAGTTGCCTGAATGATGCTAAGTGGATGGTTGCAATGATTCAACAGGAAAAGTTTTCAATATTAAATTTGATGGGCGATACAGAAAGCGACCAAAGACCAAAACCCTGTAGGACGAACCAGGTTTCGGAGATGCTATGAAAATAAAACGAAATGAGATCGAAAGGCTCAACATTTTTTTATATGTGCAGTTTATAACCGATTCTAATCTCCATTTAGGCATGCCAGTAATTATAAGTTATGTTTTTTTTTTGCAATTAAAAAAATTGAAATATGCCAAATATATGAAGTCATTCGGAGAAGTATATTAAATACTATTGTGAAATAATTAATCTCTCTCTCTCTCTCTCTCTCTTCAGGAATTTTCCTTTTTGCTTAGCTTGGCTGATTGAACAATTCTTCTTCTTACTCATTTTATTTACTCACATCGATTGGTAACTTTTTGTTTGCATTAACATTGTGACAATTTTTTAAAATGTTAACGCGGGCAACATCGTATCTGCTAAGACAATTTGAATTTAATTTGTTGATAAGCCAAGCGGAAATCGTTTAGCTTCTCATACAAAATTAAACTAGGGAAGACGGATAAAACACCACTATTACTCAAAACCATTCCAAATATTTGCATATTTTCTACTCATATATTGCCTTGAAACAGCAAGTCGTTCCAATTAAACAATTTCAGCAACAGTCCGAATTCAATTTTGTAAATTTCAGTTCACTCCAAGTGTGGTGGCAAAAAAAAAAAAATATATTATGTATCCGAAACCTGACCGAAAGCTTTTTCTCTCAAAAGTTCTTCTTCACACATCTGTAAAAACAAAACGAAGCAGAAAACAACGCTCCACACTATGCGTCTTTCCGCAGTTATCAGTTATGACGTCGTATTCCACATGAAGAGAGTGTTAAATTGCTCGGCTGACGCCTTACATTTTACACTTGAAAGCAACAGTAGCATTTAAACTTTATACACGTAGTTTATTACATACCTTCCGTATTCGCGCTGGGTCTCCGAGAATTGTCATTCATAAGTGGAGCCAAACATAAGATCCGAATAAATATCTAAGAGTTAAAACAACCAATCAATCATTTCACATTTCTCTCATTTTACAAGGATCAATTATAGTAATCCCATAATCCTTTACCCTCAGCAATAGTGATATGGCCACCACAAGGAAAATATAATAGAATAGAGTAAAGAAAGACATACTCGTAGTTCGTAGTTCGCCTTTGGCGGTATTGTCGTCCTCTCACAACAGCAAATGTTCAATTTGAATTATGAATTGTAACTATGGGTTTATAGAACATTTGTGGTTTGTTCGAACCAGAATTGTTAGTAATCTTATCGATTATTAGCGCGTCTATACCGTGTGTATGTGTATCTAAACGCTATAAAAAATTCTGGGCAATACAGTGGCTCATTTTTTTTCTAATTTTCAGAAATTAGATTGTTATTTACCTAGTCCTGCCATATGTTCTGTTACAAATATAAAACGCGATAAAAAAAAAAACCCGTATTAATATTGTATTCAAAATTATTTCATTTATTAGAAGACAGGTTATTAAAAAAAATTGTATTCACTCGAAATGGCCGCCTTTTGCTTTAATACAAGCTTTTAAACGGTGTGGCCATTGGGCTATAGCCGCACGTACGATTTCCATGGAGATCGAGGACGCTGCTCTGGTTAATGCTGTTTTAAGGCTTCCCAAATTTCTGTGGGGAGTCTTGCAAGCCATATTCTCCAGTTCTGACCACAAAGCATAATACTGTGGATTGAGATCTGGACTCCCTGATGGCCAATCTTCTGCTGCTATAAAGCCAGGAATATTGACTCTGAGCCACTCCTGCGTGGTTTTAGCTTTGTGCGCAGGAGCAGAGTCCTGTTGGAAGATCCATCTACGTCCATTGAAAAGGGTATTGGTCAAACCCTTCACAACACCCTCTAACACATCTTTTTGGTAAACCTTTGCACCAGTTTTTACGCCCTTTTCCAAGAAATGGAGGGATGTGACCACCAAACCATTACGGAAGAGGGATGATGGCCACGTTGAACCCTTGGAACAACTTTTTTCGCTTCCTTAGATGCAGTGGCATAATTCTTGTCATTTTGTTTGCTGAAAACTTCTTCCACGGTAAAAATTTTCTCATCCGTAAACAGAATGTTTTCATGGCCATTGTCCGCGTGCCACTGCAAAAGTCGCTTGCATCTTTCCAGCCTAATTTTTTTTTTTAGCTGAGGAGTTAGAAGATGCCCCGTGGACCGACGATAGGCTTTCATATGCAGATCATCCCGAATCAGCCTAGACATGGATCTGGTTGATATATCCAATTCCTTGGACATGATTTTCTGCTTTCTAAGGGGATTTCTCCGAATTCTTTCACGCACTGCCTTTACTACCGCACTCGTACGGACAACTCGCGGGCGACCACTTTTTGGTCTGTCTTCTACTCCAGGCAATTCGCCGAAGCGAGCAATAGCACGATAAACGAACATTCTTGATATTCCGAGTGATGGAGTTTAGCAACTCGAAAATTTGGCCAGGACTCTTTCCGCACTTATGCAACGCTATTACGCCGACTCGATTCTCTTTAACGCCCCACTCCATGTTAATAGATTGCAAACTGAAACCAAACTGACTAGTATTCTTCACTAATCAGTGCATGTGTTCTGAAAAAAAAGTTAACGGTTCTATTCCCGCAAGAAGTTTTGAATGATAAGCGCTAGAAATTGTGTAACAAAACGTATGGCAGGACTAGGTACATAAAAAGTCAATTGACAAGGGTAAACGTAAGAATAATATAGAACGGTGGCCCTATCGAATAAGATGTTCTGCTCTGAAATTTCGCCTACTTTAACCATCTTTCAATAGAACTATTGCTATGACAGTTTAGTCCGAATGTTTTTAGAATTTAGAGTTTAATTGTTCTGTCGCGATGACATCACACGACGATATTTCAAATGGTTTTAAATTTGAATTTTGGAAAATCCACTCTAAACTGACCAACCAATGAGAAAAAGGCCTTTAAAGATTTATCATAAACGTGTCTTCCTAACATTCATATCAACCAACAATAGGTGCGAATTTCCGGGCGTATTAAGCGAATGCGGCGAAAGAGCAACAGCACACTAATGAACGCCAAGTACTGTGCAATCGATCAGATAACTAATTTAATATAGTAAACATTTGATAACAAATTACTTGTTTTTTATTACTATAATCATTTTTATTGTCTAATACACAAGCGAAATTAACGCATTTTTCGTACTGGTATCTTCAAATGTTGTCTGTGTTGTCATGATCTAACAGTTATAGGAATTGATATTTAGAACGCATCAATCATTTTTTGGGCTTACGTTATCATTCGTCGAATAGTTCAGAAGTGCATTCTAGTCGAAACTCGCAACAAACTGCAAGGGAGTGAAAGTCAACAAATGGGGTCCAGTTAACGAACAACCATAATAAAAGCCTTATCTTGGCAAAAGTAAGAATTAAAACAACGTCCACACACGTTCTCTCAAAAAAGTAACGGTTATTGACCATTTAAATAGTCCGCTTAAAGGGATTATCGAAATTGCTTTTTGTAGTTAAGTTGGCACAACTGTCTTCCAGGCTGACGCGGAATTTGAGTGAGATCTGTTGTTTGATTCGGTGTTTACAATGCTCGTTTGTATAGGGTGGTTTTTTAAGATTTAAGTTTTTCAGGTTGGCAGCATTGGTTGGTAATGGCGTTCAAACGTCATCCGTCAAAGTGAAAATTGCACAGTATACTCTGCCATTTCATCATGGAAAGACTAAACAAACGAACAACGATTTGCAAATCGTTGAAATTTACTATCAAGATTCGTGCTCTGTGACAAATGTGCATCGTTTGATACGGCCATTTTATGGTCGTCATAATCGACCTGCTGAACCAATAATTCGTGCTGTTATCTCCAAATTTCGCACCAAACTTACTTTGTTCAACATATAACCATCGACTCGCATGCGTAGAGTGCGTACCGAAGAAAATATTGCAGCCGTAGCGACCAGTGTTAATGACGATCGTGAAATGTTAATTCGCCGCCGTTCTTAGCGATTGGGCTAGCGTTACTCAAGCACAAGAAAAATTTTACATGTCGATTTGGGTTCGAAAGCCTATAAACCAAATGACCTACCACAACGTGTAATTTTTGGTGAATGGGCTTTACAAAAGCTCAATGAAAATTCGCTGTTCTGTCGAAGAATTGTGTTTAGTGATGAGGCTCATTTCTTGCTGAACAGATACGTAAACAAGCAAAACTGTCGAATCTGGAGTGATGAACAGCCACATGCCTTACATGAATTATCGATGCATCCTGAAAAAAAAAAAACGACAGCCTGGTGTGATTTATGGGCTGGTGGCATCATCGGTCCATTTTTCTTCAAAGACGACCGTGGAAGAAACGTTACCATCAACGGCGAACGATATTGAGCCATGAAACGTGATGTTTTTTTTGCCACAATTGGCTGAGTTGAACTTGGTTGACATGTGATTTCATCAGGACGGTGCAACATGCCACACTGCTCGTGAAACCGTAGATATGTTGAAGGATGAATTCGGCAGCTTATCTCTCGATTTGGCCCTGTGAGTTGACCTCCAAGATCTTGCGATTTAACGCCTCTTGACTATTTCTTGTGGGGTTATGTCAAGTCGTTAGTCTACGTGGACAAGCCGAACACTATTGAAGCCTTACAGGATATCATAACACGCGTTATTCGTAGAATGCAGGCCGAAATGCTCGAAAAAGTGACGAAAAATTGGACCTTCCGAATGGACATTTTGAGACGGAGCCGCGGACAACATTTACATGGAGTTATCTTTAAAAATTAAATGCCAAAGACCAATTTATCGATTCGATCGATATTTTATTCGAGTTTTAAAAATTTACGACTAAAAAATCACCCTATACATAGTTCATTTCAAGAATATTTTGCGATTTTTTGAATAGATAAAAATTAAAGTTTATCTACAATTTTGTACCGGTGGTTTTGTAATCTAGTCGACTATCAGCGCAGCTGATATTAACAGCTATAAAGTGAAGAAAATGGTGATTGAAAATTTGTCGCTTAAATTTGGGAAATGAACATTATTTTTGCATTAAGTTGTCATGGCTATACGCTGTACTAATGATGACGAGCTTGACGAGTTTACTCGTATTTCCTCTTCATTCATCTCAAGTGTGTTTTGCGATTTTCGCATTGGATAAAAATATCGAATAAAGAATTTGTCTCTTTGTATTTCGCGTGCCGAATAACTCAAAATGTTGCTCAAGCCTTACTGTGAAGAAACTTTATTAAAAACTCGTGCATATCGGTGATACAGTGCACTCAAGAGCGGTCGTGATGTTGTGGTAAATTTGCCTAGAACTGGTTGGCTATCTATGTTTTCAACTTAAGTTAACATAGATAAAGTAAAGAAAATAGTTTGAGAAAGAAATCCACTGAACTGCTGTACTTCACCGAAACGTATCGCCGCTCGACAGAGAAATCTCAATTTCTTTCAAAAACTCAGTCGCGTAAACGTCACAAAAGATATGCTAGATCGAATCAATTCCGACAATACATTCAATTCCGACAACGCTTTATAACTGGCGTTGAGATATGGGCTCACGAGCGTAACATGTAAACCCGCCAACAAGGTTCCAAATGGCAGAACGAATCGCAAAGCAAAGAACTTCTGCAAAAGATTCATATAACCAGTACAGAAATATCAATCAGGTAAACTGCCATACCTTCCCACAGCGTCCTTTTACATTGGTGCAGAAGTGTGCTTAGGGATAGAAAGAGCGTAATAAACTGCTAAGTTCTTATTGACAATGTGTGGACAAGAGTTGACTGCCAAAACTGTAATATAAATATGCAATATATTAAAAGTGAGTCCAGAGGAATTGTTCATCAAGTCACATTTAACACGTGCCCTCTCGCTTAATATTGAATTTTGAAAATGCAGGGCCGATTCTAAGCATCATCTTTCAAAAATAACGCCAAATCGAGTTATATGTTGCAATTATTTCAATGTCTTGCACAACTTTGCCTATATCGTACTAGGTTTCTTATTGAAATCAATCTAAACTTATGAACACATTAAGAACGAATTTATTGTAAGTACGATCTCCAAAAACCGGATTACCATAAAACTTGTTTTTTCAAATAACTCGAAAATCGGCTTCCTGAAAAAGCATCTTCTTTGGACACTACAGATATGAGGCACAAGATATTTGGGTTAAATCGGTCATTTGCATGAAAGGTACCAGAGGGGAATTGGTTACTTGGATTGGTCGATTTTCTTGGGTTTTGCCAGGTATTATAAAGCTATTGAATCAGTAAAAATTTAGATTGCTCCAGCCTACGAATTATGAATTACAGAGAAAATTTGAATTTCGGAAAATCGCTCAATACGTGTGGAAGGTACCGAAAGGGGCATGACGATAAGTTCGATTTTTATTTTCAGAAACCACTTTAGCAAACCACTTAGCAAACCAATTGATATGGGAGGTACCAGAAGGGCATAGCACAGCTGTTAATTTTCCTTCTTGAACACTACCTGGTAAAATCTTCACGTGTGCGATAGTTGATTGAATGTAATATAACCGGATAGAGGATATGAGCACAAGAATATATAACAGAGAAGACACAAAGAAGGTTGGAAAACATTTTTTCATTTGTCAACATAATCTTCTTTTAGCTCGATAAACTTTTTTCAGCGATATTTATAGTAAGAACTGTCAAACTCAATAAAATAGCCATCAACCGTAGACTCCACCTATTTATTGTAGGCAAATCTTTTACCACCGAGCCATTTTTTTAAGTTTAGAAGTACATACAAAATAATTCAAGGGAGCTGAATCTAGCGAATAAGGTGGGTGATGAAGCAATTCGAACTTTGATTTATTAATTTTGGACATCACAATAGCGAGACATCGCCAAACACTCTACTGAAACATCTTCACGGCACAGTTTTTGCTCTATTGAAAGCAAGCGCGGCACCCATCTTGTGCACAGCTTTCTCATCTTCAAATTTTCGGTTATAACACGATGTATAGCACTTTTTGAAATTCCTATCATTTCAGCTAGCTCACACACCTTCAGGAAACGATCATTTAATACCATTTTGTGGATTTTCTTAACCGGGTCTGGTGAAGACACCTCAATTGGTCGTCAACTATGGTGTTCGTCTTGGCAGTTCGTACGGCATCGTTTAAAATCTGTATCCAATATTTTACAGTCGTAAATGAGAGAATCGACTCCCTCAGAGCAGAATCTAGCTCAACTTTAATATTGGTTGGACTGAGAGCTTTCAAATGGAAATATTTAATTACATAACCGTGAACAATTTTTTCGATGTTTACAAATTCCCTGAGATCGTTTATATTTGACGGTTAAAATAAAAATATTAAACAACTTGGCGCCTTGAAACTTAAAACTATATATTTAGCAAGATTGCCACTCTTCACCAAAATTGTTTGTTTTTAGCTACTGGCACCATCTATACGTCAGGTCAGCTAATTTTGGCTAAAGCAAATGCATGTCTGATTTGTTAAATAGATTTCCTTAACTAAGTTTCGGGACCCAAATATTGATTATTTTGACCAGCCGTTTCAAATGATTTTAAATGGTCGTGTGTGAGATTTTTAGTTTTTGTGCAATTTCTCCAACAGAAATGTGCCTATCCGACTATATAAAGGCGTTGATTTCGCTCTTATTAACCTCATTTGGCCGACCATTCCGGTGGTTATCCAATTTTTATGCTTAAGACATCTAGAAGCCTGATTTTTTGATAAGCGAAGCAAAGTATGGCAAAAGTCTACGTGAAAAAATACGAACAATTAGATTAATTTTATATTTTTAGTAAAACAAAAACTAATATTTGCTGTTTTTACGGTTGTATTTAAAAGTATTGAGTAGATACAAGGTTATCCATTCACTTCAATTTCAAAAGTAAAGTTAAACAAAACACATATAAACCTATGATTTCGGTGAAACTTTTATTTCATTATAATGGTTGGGTCTCTCCATTATAAAATACAATGTAATTTAAATGACCGGCTCTGGATTGGTTGCAGCAGTATATTCTTTTGAGGTAGTTTTCGACCACTTTTTCCGCACATTTCGGGCGATAAGTTTGGAGATTATTAACGTAAACACGGTTTTTGATGAATCCCCACAAAAGAATTCTAACGATGTCAAATCGCATGATCTTGGTAGCCAATTGACGTCGCCAAAACGTGAAATATAAACTATATATAAATAAACTTCCCATGTAATAAAGCCAAAATCGGTCATGTTGTGTAGCTCGTGACACCATCTTGTTGAAACCATACATATATTTATCAGTTCTTGATCTTCAATTTCAGGCCCAAAAAGTCGGTTATCATAAGGCAATAGCGCTCTGAATTGAAATTCGGATTATCCGCCACACTTTCACTAACAGAAGTGATGTTTTCGCCAGTGCGTATATTGCGATGATGCACAGGCCTGACCTCATCTGTAACGCTCTCTGTATAAATTTCCTTGTAATCTTGCCAATTCCTTGAGCAGTAGGTCGATTATGACGACCATAATTACCCCATAATGCACGAAAAGTGCTCACGTTTAAATCACCACTTTTGTTGTAAGTTTCAACTATTTGTACACGTTCTTCGGTTGTTAAAAGATCCTTATTCGTAAATGGCAAACCTTTCACTAAATAAATAACACTTCAAATGATAGGTATTTAACAGCTGACAACCTTGCCAGGCCGGTGGTTTTGAAACTTTTAAATGGATTTAAACCGTGGTATCCATCCTTAAAAAGGTTGAAATTTGTTGCCTTTGGAGAGAGGGCGTGGATATTTTGATTCTTTTAGTGATTTAAATATTTTTATCCATTTAGTTTCATATTTAGTTACTCTAAAAAATGAATTTTCTTATAGTTAAAAGATTAACTTTACTTGAAATTAATAGTTAGTGAAAGCCAACTTGCGAGAAAAAACAAAGAAATTTGTTTTTATATTTGCCTATGCAATATACTCGCATAAACCTTTTTTTTACCAACTTACGAAAAAAATATTAAATTTATTTGCATTTCTGTTGTAATTGTGAACATAAAACTCAATTAACTCTTTATGTCCGGCACTCTCAGCTTTAGCGGCTGACATACAAAAATTACAACGGTCGACCTTCGTCATGTTCCAAGTACTCTGCTTTGGTACTTCATCGGATAAAACTGTTAAAATATTTAAATTAAGTACATCTAATTATGGGGACAAAATGATACAACAATAAAGAATTGAAATGAGAAGAAAAAAAAAACTTTTTTTTCCACTGAAGTTAAAAAACAGCCATAAATTTTGTGATAATAACAGTTGTAGGCAAGTAAATACAGCAATTTGTCCAGGTTTAATTTAAATCACAAATAAAACAAAAAGCCCAAAAAACTATTTTCGGAAATGCCCTAAAAAGAACAAAGGTCAATGCGATCAGTTGTGATGGGCTGGCCGACCTGCCGCCTGACGGGCAGAAGGTAAAGCAAGTGGCCAGATGTTGTAAACAAAGCCCAAATGGTAGGAAAATGAATACTAAGTACTTGGTGGGAAACAAATGGACCTCAATGGACCTCAAGTGAATTTGGAAGATACTAAAGATTCACTTAACCTCAACTTTTTTCGTTATGATCTAAAGCCAACAAACAACAAGTCTTGTATTTTTTCTTTTGTTTCCGAATACTACACTTGCTGTACACATACATATGTACCTATACATAGGTAGTACATGGGTAGAGTAAATGGGTAGAGTAAATGGGTATGTGGATCATTCACGAAGTTATTCAATTCATTTGGAGAAGCGTAGATGCCGTACGTGAACGTAAGAAAACCGTACATATTTAACGCAAATCATGACCTTGATGTGCGAAGCCAACATGAATGCGCAATAAATGACGGACTGTAAAGCACAATTGTGTGTCAAAAACAAAAAAAAAAAAAACAAAACAAAACAGATTAAACTTGAAACCAAAACAAATTTCTTTTAAAGTTAACCAACTGACTGATATACATATGTAAATATGTATGTAGACAATATTGCCAGGAGTCGGAGTTTTGTAGATGACCATGGAAAGTGTAAAAAAATATTGGAAATTCAAAAATGTACGACGGAGATTCCAAAACTAGACGATCTAACAAAGAAGGCACAAAAAAGTTGGGAAAAATTTGCTTTATTTTTGAACATAATCTCATTTTAGATCGATACATTTTTACCACTCATATACACTGCCGCTCACTTGAATAGCGCTCCCCTAAACAGTTACCAATAGTGACTACTATTTAAAGTACACTTCACATAACGGTACAGTTTTTATTTATTTGTGTCTCCTACTTCCACACATCACCCACAACAAATTTCAAGCCATGGAAGCGCCCCGTTATTTTAATTCGCTCTTTTCCTTTAAATGAGTGAAAAATGTGTTCTTCTTCTTTGGTCCATTTGAATGGCACCCCTCACGTGGTAATTAGTTTAAGTATGAAAGTCTTTTGCAGATCATCGTAAATTAGATCGGATTACAGTAATTGTGTGTAATTAAATAGAAAACAATCGATTTTAGGTAAAATAAGCCGAGTCAAATCCTTGAGTATCGAGGAAAGATCCAAAATTAAAAGCCACAAGGAGTGTGGATTTTCAATTCATCAAATAGCCAGAAAAACTATTAGAATACGCAAAGTTATATCGACGTACGAGGTGTGATCAAAAATAACCGTTATTTTCAAATTTCGTGAGTTACGTATGTTCGATTTTCGCATTTTTTTCTGTTATGTTGGTACGCATGTCTGTTATAAATGTTGACAATATCAGCTAATTTGGATTGTCAGTTTATTTTTGACAGATAAAAAGGTTAGTCGTGTTTTGGTTCTATTTTTTACTATTCGAAAAAATGGATCAAAGAAACTGTATTAAGTTTTGTGTAAAAAATGAAATTAACTGTGCATGGACATTTGAAATGTTGACTGTGGCGTTTGGCGAGTCCACTATGAACAGAAAACAAGTTCAATTGTGATATAACCGGTTTAAGGAAGGCCGAGAAGATATCAATGACGATGATCGTCCTGGTCGCCCGAGCACGTCAACAACTGATGAAAACATTGAAGCAGTGAAGAAAATGATTTTGGATAATCATCGAATCACTATTAGAGAGGTTGCTGATGATGTTGGCATATCGTTCGTCTCATGACAAGCAATTTTTACGCATGTTTTATGCATGAAACATGCGGCAGCGAAGATTGTTCCAAAATTGCTAAATTTTGAGCAAAAACAACGTCGCATGGACATCACTCAGGAGCTGTTGAAAGTCGTCAACGACGATCCAGATTTCCTCAAAAAGGTCATAACTGGTGATAAATCATGGGTGTATGGCTATGACATTGAAACCAAAGCTCAATCATTCCAATGGAAGCGTCCAGAAGAGCCAAGACCGAAAAAAGCACGTCAAGTTCGGTCAAATGTGAAGGTTTTACTCACTGTTTTCTTCGATTGCAATGGCGTGGTGCATCATGAATTCTTGCCACAAGGTCGTACGGTCAATAAGGAATACTACTTTGAAGTTATGCGCCATTTGCGCGAAACAATTTGTCAGAAACGCATGGAATTGTGGAAAAACCAATCATGGATTTTGCACCATAATAACGCTCACACATCGATGCTTGTGCATCAGTTTTTGGCCAAAAGCAAAACCGCAAGCATGCCTCAATCACCGTATTTAACGGACTTGGCCCCCGCTGACTTTTTCCTCTTCCCAAAACTGAACACACCTATGAAAGGAAAGCGTTTTGCTTCGATTGGGAGATAAAAGAAAAATCGAAACAGGAGCTATTGGCGATACCAAAAAGCGCGTTTCAGAAGAATTTTGAGGATTGGGAAAAAACGCTGGCATAAGTATATTATATCTGAAGGGGATTACTTTGAAGGGGACAAAATAGTTATTAATGAATAAATAAACACTTTTTGAAAAAATTGGAAATAACGGATACTTTTTGATCGCATCTCGTATTTACGTGACATCGTAGGCTATGGAAATAATATGAAAGGTCGAAGAGCAAGTGCTATTACAGCCGCTGACAAGAGGGCTATTTTGAGATATGTCTCAAATTCACACGACTCTGCTGCCAATATCAAGAAAAAAGCTATCGAAAGTGCAAGCGTACCAACTGTAAAAAAGAGTTATTTTCAAAACAGCGCACTTGCAATGCTTGAGACTTAAAAAGAACCCACCGCTAATTTTTGCCGTACGACTATGACATGGAGTAGAGAGTGGAATGGAATTACATTTTCCGACGAAAAAAAAAATTAAATTCAGATTGTCCTGATGGATATAATTACTACTTCCACGATTTTCGAAAAGAGGAATTCCTACTCAATCGATTACACAGTCGGGAAGGTGGAGTTATAGTATGGGGTGCGATCTCTTATTATGGCACAATAGAGCTCCAGGTTCTCTCTGCAAAAATATATGTGATTTCACACAAAGCCATGCTGGAAAAAGCTTTTCCTGAAGTTAAAAATGTTTTCGGAGACTTGGAATGGAAATGCCAGCATGACAATGCGCCAATCCACACAGCAAGAATCGTCAAATCATGAATTGAAGGCCAAAACGTTGAGGTTATGAACTGGCTGGCTTACTCTCCAGACTTAAACATTATTGAAAACGTCTTGGGATGGCTAGTACGCAAGGTGTATGAATCAGCCAAGCAATATTCAAGCAAAAGTGAACTCATTAATGGAATCAAACAGGCCTGGTGGTGTATTTTGCTGGACCTAATCAAAAAAATGTATGATTCTTCACCGGACAGAATATATGAATACTCGTATATTCTCAACTAGGGCGGAAGCACCCGCAACTAAATTTTACTTAAAATACTTATTTTTAAATTAGATGTAAGCAAACAATAATACCTTTAATTTAGAAGTATTGATTTGGTGTATAATCTAATTTTTGTAAGGATCGTATATTCAAATGAACCAAAAACTTTGCAATTGAATTTCTGATTTTTTTTGTATTTAATGTTTTAGTACTTAATTCATTAAAATGAAAGAAATTTATGTTATAGAATTACAGCAAATACGTGAAATATGATTTATAAAAGCACAATCAGTTAGTTATAATTATTATTTCGGAAAAAATTGAGCTTAGAAAAATATTTAAAGGGGATGCTATTCAAGTGAGCGGCACTGTAGTAAGAACTATCAAACTCCTTAAAATAACCATCAAACGCAGACTTCGCCTATTCATTGTTGGCAAATTTTGAAATTTTTTTAAAATTTTTTTTAAAAAAATTTTTAACATTAACATTTTTATGTTTAACATTTTTTATGTTTGAAAATATAAAATAGTCTGAGGGTGCTAAATCTGATGAATAAGGTGAGTGATGCAGCAATTTAAACAAGACTTCATTCAATAGTGGATGTGTGAACTGGAAAATTGTCTTGAAGAAACAACACTTTTTTTTGGCCAAATGCGCCCTTTCATCCATAATTTCATCACTTAAACGCTGCAATAAATTAACATAATTTCGCTGTTGATGGTTTTTCCTTTTTAAAGTAATCAATGAAAATATTCCCATGACTATCCCAAAAAAAAGACCCCACGACCTTGCCTGTAGATGGAACCGTTTCCGTCAGCTAGATCCAAAGACTGCCCTCGTAAATGCTAAAATCTAAAAAATAAAATAAAAGTTGTTCACGTTATTAGCAAATGTTATATGAAAAATATCTAAAAGAAAAACGTTATGCAGGTACAGAGGTGTCAACAATCGAAGTGTTACCAATTAAAAGTGCTATAATTTTGTAAATCAGAAATTTTTTATTTAACAACTTTAGTATATCATAAAAATATTTCAAATTTTAATTGATCCATCGTTTAATGTAGCCACCTTTAGTGAGGATAGTAGTATGAAATCTGTCCGGGAGAACTTCACACGCTGCACGAATGGGGTCTGATAATACAGTTAAGGAAAAAACTCTACATACACCCTACTATTTTGAAAATGTAGAGAACTAGTGATAATATTAAATATAATTTTGATGTCAATGTTTAAGACATTAATAGGTAAGAGTGTTTGAAGAAGAAAAGGTTTGAAAAGATTGATCATTTATAAGCTATTGGCGATAAACATAGAAATCGGTGGGAAAAAAGTCTACATACAACATTGGCAAGTCTTAAAACGAATGGGAAAAAGAAGAAGATAAAGGGAAAAAGTCATCAGTTTTCATGATTTGCCTTATTTGTCAAACATTGCAACCATTTAAATTCAGAAAGCGATTTGTAAAAAACGTTTTAACTTTAGAAATGGTAAATAGACGAGAAATTCAACAATCAGTTCGAAATTTGGTGGCGAACGTTCGAAAAGAAAACAAATCTTAAGGGGAAATTGCTAAAATTGTAAAACTAAGTCGCTCTACAGTGCACACTATTGTCAGAAACGATCAAACCAACACCAACAGTACCGAGAATAAGCCGCGATCTGGAAGACCGAAGAAACTTTCAAGACGCGATGTCAATAGTGTCCTTAAAGAAGTCCATCAAGATCCAAAAATATGTGCCCCAAAATTATCCGAATACTTTGCAAGATTATCGAATATTACGTTTCATCAAGAACAGTAATAAACGTTTTGCAGGATAGCAACTTTAAAAGTAGAACTGCACGCAAAAAGCCATTTGTTTTTGCCAAGTATCGTCAACTTCGCCTGGACTTTGCTAAGGCAAAATTACAGAAGGGAATAGATTTTTGGAAGAAAGTTATATTTGCCGATGAAAGTAAGAATAATATTTTCGGGAATGACGGCCGAAACAAGGTTTGGCGAAAACCAAACACTGCACTTGATCCCAAAAATATTATTCCTACTGTGGAACATGGTGGGGGCAATGTTATGGTGTGAGCAGCTATGGCGGCATCTGGAGTTAGTTGATTGGTTTTTGTTGAAGGCGTTATGGACAGATATCAGTATAAGACAATATTGGAACGAAATCTGAAACCATCTGTGCAAAGCTTGGGCCTGGGAAACCAGTGGATTTTCCAACAAGACAACGATCCCAAGCATACTGCACATATTGTTCGAGACTGGCTTCTTTATCATGCACCAAGGCAGCTCAATACACCTCCCCAGTCACCAGACCCCAATCGAATTGAGCATATTTGGGATGTTTTGGAAAAATCTGGGCGCAAATATGATATCAGAAATCGCGAAACCCTGAAAGCTGCCCTTACTCGAAGTTGGTCGGAAATTGCGCCCAGTATTACGGAAAATTTGGTGATGTCTATGCCACGTCCTACAAAATATTAAGAATCTATTGTTTTCTTTTATTTATTTAAAAGAAATGAAATATTTTAAGACTGTATGTAGACTTTTTTCTCATGAATTTTTATTGTTTTTGTTATTGTTATGCTTTTGAATTAACTTTTTGTTTTGTAAATTAACTTTGTTTTTGGTACTTTAAATATTAATGCAAACGCTTTAATAATTTGTCTTAAGAATATCTTAAAAACACAAAATAAGCGGGTGTATGTAGATTTTTTTCCTTAACTGTATTTGGCCACATTCTTAGCGAAAAACTATCTTTAAGGCGTCGACCGTCTCCTATTTGTTTTTCCTGTAGAATAGATCATATGCAAAGATTCATCATGTTTAGTTTTGTGAAATATGATAGTGGCCATCGTTGTGAAGAAATAAAATGTTTTTTTTTTTTTTTTTTGTAAAAAACGAAAGATTTCATGGCAGTTACCACAGTCCAAACCATAGCTATAGCAGGCACTTGCTTTTGCAGAGAAATTCGTCGGTCTAAATTCGCTTTTGGTTGGCAATATAACCTCACATGGTCGTTTTGTTCATTTACATAGTGCTGAATAGTAAACATTTTTCATCAGAAAATACCAAAGTTTCAAGCTCGCTATTAACGTGCAAGTATTATATTTTAACACCTTTGATCTCATCAAGCAAACTGCTTTTGTTAAAACTTACTACAAATGTGAGCACTTTTTGTGCATTACGGGGTGATTTTGGTCGTCATAATCGACGTATTGTGCAAAGAATTAGTAAGATTATAAAGAAATATGAAGAGATTGGAAGCATTACAACGTTACAGATGTGGTCTAGCTTCAAGAATGATATAAAGAGATTACGCATTGCGCAGGTCCGTTATTCTTGAGAAATGTAAACAAAGAAGGGAATGACGTCACTCGGCTAGACAGAACGTTAAAAAACAGTGAATTTAAGTGAAAAAGTGATAATAATTTGAATTAATTGTTAAAAAATTATTCTTTAGGTCCCGTATGTATTTTACAATACGTAAATTAAATGAAAATATTAAAAACACGACCTACCAAAAACGACGAAAAATAAACAAAATTATAAAATGAATAAAAAGCCTCTTCGTGTCTTTTACACAAAGCATATTGTTGAAATAATTTAGATTTATTTCAGAAAAATGTATATCAGCATAATTTGTCTCTATAATCTTACATTCATATACCTACATATTCTAAACCAAAAGCACATAAAGCCGAGTGACGTCATCTGCGCAGAACTAAATATTTTTGTTTCTCATTTGCGTTACCTTATATTCTTATACCATGGTCTAGCTTGTGCATCACCGCAATGTATGCATTGGCGAAAATATCGCTTCTGTTAATGAATGTGTGGCGTATAATCGGAATTTCAATTCAGAGCGCTATGGCCGTATGATAACCGGCCTGCATTTAACGTCTGCTCTGCAATTAAAGATTATGATCTGGACGATATGTGGTTTCAACAAGATAGTGCGACGAGCTGCACAATACGACCGATCTTGGCTTTATTGCATGAGAAAAGCGTAATTTCACATTTTGCAGACGTCAAGTGGCTCCAAGATTATTCGATTTGGCGCCTTTTTTGTGGAGCTACATCAAAAACCGTATCTACTCGGATAATCCCCAAACATTGGAGCATTTGAACAACAACGTTCGTCAAGTTATCACCGAGATACCTCGCGAAATGTGCGAAAAAGTGGTTGAAAACTACCTTAAAAGGATCCAATCCAGAGGAGATAATTTAAATTGCATTGTATTTCGTACATAATAACAAGGTCCATGCATTATAATGAAATAAAAGTTTCATCGAAATCACAGCTTTATGTGTGTTTTATTTAACCTTATTTAACCCGGTACAAATTACGAATATCCTAAAGGTTAAATCGGACATTTGTATTTGAGAAGAGGCGTGGTTGGTTGACCAGATTTTCGCGAGTGTAGTTGACGATTTGGGAAATGCAGAAAAGAATTTACATTTCACAAAATCCAGTAATGTATTCAATCCTTAAGATTGAAGATTTCTCTTGGAAAATTCTGAACTCTAATGAAATCTAATGCATTTAGCTATCCAAAATATTTGCAAATTTCTAAAGTTGAACGAAATCTAAACATTCAATATTTCTTAATCCACGAATGTTCACAAGTGTTTGTAATTATAAATTCAAGGCTTTATGGAATATCTAGAAACATGATCGATATACATGAAAAATCTCTGGACATCTCTAAGTTCTAAGCTAAATATTTGGATTTTGTCTGATTTAGTTCTGTTATTTTTGAAAAATTATATAAAAAAATTTGCCTGAATTATTCAAAACTCTAATAAATTTGGAATTTTGTTTCGCTACATATTATTTACATAAATCTTTGCGTATCAACAATTCAGAAAATTTCAAAAATCTAAATCTAAGACAATTTATAAATTCCGAAAAGCAAATTGTAAAATAATCATAGATTTCTGTACAAATTATTGGAAAATGTCAGAATTTAATGTTTTCTGTAGGAATTTGCAGAAAGTAATCGAAACCTTAGTAACTCTTCGAAAATATCTATACAGTTTTTATTATTGAAAATTCCAATGAGTTCTTTTGCAAAGAAAACACTGTGAAACAAAGTTAAAATTTCTACTTTAAGATGGGATGATTTATCAATCAAATGATAACGCTAGGTGAATGTAATGGAAACCCTATTTTTTTTCTATCCTGCCCTATATTCGAAATAAATCCAAAAAATCTACTGCAAATATTGCTGTGCATTACTTCTTCTTTTGACCACAAGTCTTCAGTGAAATATAGCCTTCTTTTCTTTGATATAAAATCCGGGTACATTTTAATTATCACCAAAACAGTGCACTAGAATTGATGACTATGGGGTGAAAATGTTCTACAAATTTCTTGACCAACGAACTTTACTGAGCTTAGCCGAAGTTATAAATCCTCTCACTTTTTTTAAACCTCTTTCCAAAACAAATTAAAAAAGTACGTTGGAATGACAACACTTCTTCTGTGAAACGTTCGACACAAACATTACGGTTGTTCTCAGATACCCCTTTTTCCAAAGACCCTCTTCGCCCTTTTATTTGAACTAAAGCCGCAAGTAGGTTGGTCGTCGAAGATAGAAATCCACCTTTAAATTCCTTTGTTTTTTGTGCTTTTAATAAAATATTTTTTTTTTTTAATTGCCCCTTTTCCAAATTTAGATCACACATTATACAGAAGTTAGACCGTAATTTGTAACAGTTCATTAAAACGGGGCTACAAATACACATGGATATAAAGGATTCTCGCCTTCTACAACCTCTGGTGGAATTTCCTCTACAACATACATATTTGTACAATATTTTCTTCTAATTTCACTGGGCGTGTTTGTAAAAGTATCAAAATTACGTTTTGAACATAAAAATAGGGAATATCATTTGTACGACCTAGTTGATCAATCCGAACATGTGTTCAAACTTTTGTTGATTTCCCAAAATGTATATTCGACCAAGAAGCGGCACGTGAATTGCATGCGAATCACATTTGCAGCAAAGAATTTGAGTTTTTTTTCTTGCAACGCATTTCCTTTACCAAATATCATGTTTCTATCTCTAAGACTGTAAATTTGTCCTGTACAGAAAAAAGCACTTTCAACTAAGAGTAACTCGTTTTGTCAAGTTGATCAATTGCAATAACTGTAAGGCCGAATAGGCCAAAAGACTTTTATTTATGGATTCCAATATTAAAGGTCTTTCGAAAATTTTTATACTTCTCCAAAAAAAAAAAAAAAAAAAAAATCTCAAACCGATTTTTATTTTTCCCCCTTTTTTGTGATAGGATAAAATTCACTCAGTGCTTTAAATTACAAAAAGTCATCAATAAGAGTTAACAAATGTTTTGGCGTGCTTAAAATACTGCTAACACATGTTTTCACTTCGATTTTTTATTTAAAAATTCCATCAAGCAAATATAAATAAATTAAAAACAAAATATGACGGTGACGGACATTAACCAAGTCATGCCATCACAAAATTCGAAAATGCCCTTGGATGAAGCCCAACATAATCACCCAAATTTGGAACAAATTTTTTCGTTAAAAACTGTTTTTTAATGAAAAAAGAATTGCGTGAATTTTCTCAGCAAAGTTGGTCGAAAAGTAATTATTTTGAATACATAAAAAGCAACAATTTTTGTTCATGACCAGAGGTACCTAAATATAAAAAATATTTAAAGTCTTTAAATCTTGAGAAAAAAAAGTTAACAGATCCTTTGTTTCCATATCATAACCAAAAAAAAAAATTAATATGTATTGCTTAAATTTTCGTAGTGTGGATGCTGGACTAATTCAATAACCCAATTTCGATTAATCTGAATCAAAAATAAAACAAAAGTCGTACAGTTTTATTCCTCGCCCTATAGGGCCTTATAGAGGCACTCAAATTGTTCCATTCTTGTACATTTTCAAAGTTTGTGCTTCGGCGCTAATTTTTAGATACAAAATTTGTTGATTGTATGCGTTCTATTATCCGGTAAAGCTTTAAAAAAATTTATTTTTTTTTAAATAATTTTTAATTTTTTTTTGGCAAAAAACGGATTTTTTGAAACACTAACACTATACTGCCACAAAATATGTATGTATATAATAAAGAATATTGTTAAAAAAAACGCATTTACTTTCCGATCTATAAAACTAAAAATAAACATTCCACTCCAAATAACAGAGGCATCATTTCTATTTTCAAAAATGTCCCCAAAAACGACTTGCTATTATCAAAAAACACTCACCTTTTCACCAATAGCTCGCCAAAGATCCATCGCCCTCCAACAAATTAATCGCTACAACAGCAATACTAAATAACTGCATACATGGCTCTTCCCCACTCTTCTTGCACACTGAAATTTTACAATAAAATTTCTATTTTTTACGTCACCACACTGACTGTTTTTGTTCTTCGTTTTCTTATTTTTTTTTACACCACACGCCTCACACGAACAAGAGCTGTGTGTGTCTCTTATTTGTTCGTTTACTTACGTTACACATTCATCAAGATCTGGCATAGTTCTTCTCACAATAAAGTTCATACAAATTTGCAAAAACTTTACAATCCATTTTGTTAAAGTTAACATTGCGCATCGGTTACAGTTTTGCATATTCTAATTGCACAATTGATAAAGTTCACTGTCATGCACAAATTACAACAATTTTAAAACATTTAAAACGTGTTTCTGTCGTTTTGATTGAGACCATTTATTAAAAAGACCGAACGGGAAATAACGGAAGCGCGAACTGAAGTTTAATAGGTAGAAATTGCACAGTGTTGTCAAAGTTCGGCAAAAAAACTGCGTTGCCGGTCGATTTTATTGGTGTTTGATTTTTGAGAGCGGAATTTTAATACTTTCCTTGTGATACCGAAA
>JAHXMU010000671.1:322935-346767 GCA_019455685.1 Philornis downsi
TTTTTTTTGTAGACGGAATCTAAATAACATCCTCTACTTTAGATAACATGCAAATATACCTGTTGAACTCATTTAAACCTTCTGTGATAATTAATCTTTAAATGTTTATCAACTACCTTATATTACTTTTATTATATTTATTTTATATATTTTTACATTACTTTTTAGTTATATTGAGTTGCATTGAATGAATTAAATTACATTAAGGAGTCCCGGTCGTCTAGAGCTTGAAAATTTAGGGAATTTTCAGGCATTTTTTCTTTTACAATAAAAAAAAATGAAAAACAATATATAATCTTTTACATACAAAAATGGAAAAAAATTTTTTAATTTTAATAATTTTAAAAATGGCGCTGAAGTTGACCCTCCCGAAAAATTGGACATGGAAGGTGTTGTCAATTTTTTCTCTTCTATTTATCTAAAACACAAAAACCAATAAAATGAGTAATCAGTATGACTGTAGCTATGTCCGATACTAGAATAAAAAAAAATTGAAAGGCTTATATTTTAATGGCACGCAAAGTATCAATCATTTTACCGCGTAAGTTTGCCCCTACTCAGTTTCTAAAGGCTGTCCCAACAAGAACGCTAGATTTAAATTTGGCGCCATTCGAAGTGTCACTGTTTGACATTTGAACAATTGTTATTGTTTGCTAGTAGAAGGTACGACGTTAGTAAGAATGAAGCGCTACACGAATAAACAACGCATTCTTATTGTGAAATTGTTTTACCAAAATGGTGAAAGTTTTGTGGCTACAGTTCGCAAATTGCGATCAATTTAGGGCCACAATAAGGCTCCAAAAGAGTCAACTGTAAAGAGATTAATGGATAAATTTGCCAAAACTGGGTCTGTTGGTGATGTAAAGACAACAACGCGTCTTCGACCAGGTCGATCGATCGAAAATGTCGCAGTTGTACGTGATGATGGCGCTCAAACTCCATCCTCCTCAATTCGACACCGAGCTCAGCAAATTGGTGTCTCCAAATCCACTATGCAGCGAATTTTGACGAAAGATTTGCATCTTTATGCATACAAAGTTCAATTGACTCAGGAATTGAAGCCAGCTGACCATGTGGACAGCGAAGGGAGTTCGTTAATTGGGTATTGGAGAGACAACATGAAAATGCTGATTTAGCCAATAAAATCATCTTCAGTGACGAGGCCCATTTCCATCTTCAAAAGCCAGAATTGTCGCATTTGGGGTGAGGAAAATCCTCGAGTGATTCACGAGAAGCAAATGCATCCTCAACGTGTCACTGTAAGGTGTGGATTTTGGGCTGGAGGAATCATTTGACCTTTTGTTATGAAAATGAGGCTTGTCAAGCGCAAACAGTCAATGGTGTTCGGTATCGTGAAATGATAACCAGTTTTTTCGTGCCTAGAATTTAAGAAATAAATGTGAAGGGCATGTGGTTTCAACAAGACGGCGCCACATGTCATACAGCATACAGAGAAACAATACAATTGCTGCATCAGTCACTTCCCGGACGTGTTATTTCGCATTTTGGAGACCAGAATTGGCCGCGTAGATCGTGCGATTTAACACCATTAGACTTTTTTCTTTGGGGTTTTTTGAAGTCGAAGGTTTACGCGAATAAGCCGACGACTACGCAAGTCTTAAAAGAGGAAATTGGACGCTGCATTAATGAAATACCGCAGCATTTATGCAAAACGGTCATTGAAAATTTCATTAAAAGTTTGCGCGTGTGTGCCAGCAAAGCCGCGGCGGCCATCTGGCCGATGTGTTGTTCCATACATAACCCCATTCTGTCTACTTTACGATATAATAAAGTTTCACAATTTTTTTTAAATATCTGTGTTTTATTTAAAATTTAAATCTTGCGTTCTTGCTGGGACACCCTTTACCTATGTCCATTAATAGGCAACATATTATAGATAACCTTTCCGATAGTCCGTAATATTGTCATAAATTCTTAAGATATCTCTAATTAATTATTTGCTACAGTTTGTTATAGTTTAGCGTTTGAACTTTAAAACAATTATTTATTGTATGCACGAGCACATTTACAAAACTAATCACTCGCACATTTATAATAGCATTCTCATTTCAATTCGTGTACACACATCAAAATTAACTTCCGTTTAACATTATAAAAAATGATTAAATTGTTATGATAATGAAAAAGACAAAAAAAAAACAAAAAATTTTGTTCGTCATGTTCATACGATTTGCTAGTTAATGAATATATGGCATAATATCGTGCCGATTACTTTTCCTGAATCCAATAATTTTGACAAAATATTCTGAAAAAATCATTAATTAACGATTTGTTACAGTTTTGTTGCAATTTAATTGTACTACTTATCGTTAATGTATTTATTTAAAAACACATGTTAATGATATTAACTACACCTAAATACTGAAATAATTTTTCCTACCAAATTCGTGCACAAAGTGGCCTGAAGTAACTTCCGTCTAACATAATGAAATATTAATAAATAAACTTACGATAATTATGAAAAATTTTACCTATTTAGAAACTATTCCAAAGGCTACGGATGTAGGAAGTTCGATGTGTAGTCAATTTATACTATATAATTGGAGTACGAAAGCATAAAATCACATGATGCAGGTGATTAACGACTATACTTTGAATTTATAATTTAAAGTTTTAAACTAAAGTTTAATATAGCCTAAATAGCATTTTACATATACTCGTATTTAACTAATTTTTATATCTGACAGTTGTTTTGAGTGTCAATAAATATCCAATAATTATTCACATAATCCCATACACACAAACATTCTCTAGAATGCCAAAGTTATGCTACCTTGCTTTCCTTGCGCACTTAACGAAATTATGGAGTTTAGCCAAACTGGCAATTGCCATTTACCACCTGCATAGGAAATGACACATTTCTTTCAGATTGTGGAAAGTGGGGTGTGGGAGGGGGCACAGACGACTTTCTTACTGACCCAGAAACGTTTGTCGCCACTCCAGTGTCTGAAGAACTGAATATGGTTTGAATGTTAGCATAAATTACAACTACTTTACATCAAATTGCAGCAAAGTCTATAAAAGAAAATGAACAAATCAATGATGGTTTTAAGACTTCAACAAAGATATTCATTAATTTGTTCATTATGCAATCCATTCACTTGTTCCAACAAAATCGGAGCGTAGATAATGAGTAATAACAAATGTCTTGTTTTGCTTTAGCGTTTTTTTCTTCTCTTTTCCACTGAAAAAAAGAAAGGTGAATTGTGTGCATTACTTGGCAATATTTATTATTTGCAATTCAGTTAAATTACTTCAATTATATTATACAGAAAGCAGGAACATGCGGGCGGAATATATGGGTCAATACAAAAGACTTAAGAAACGAACGCAACAGGATTTTTCATAGTTCGAGCAAAATCAATTAGCTTTGAGGTTAAATGTTTCTAGTTTGTTAGATCACACAATACACATATGTAGACAGTCTAATATTGGCATTCATTTGGCTAAAGAGTTTTGTAATCATTCAATAAATTGCGGCTTTAATTTCGTAATTTCAAATTTCTGCAATGCAAAGGTCAATCGAAAAATACAGATGTTACGCTAATCTGTCAAATATACTGAGAAAATAATGAAAGCTGAGTTAAGATCTGTACTTTTTTTACGCCCTAGATTTTGCAAATTGTTCCGATTGTGATCGCAAATAGTTATATCGAATGTTTAAAACATATTTGATAAGCCTAAGTAAGGAAAACATATTTTTTCAGATAAACTGAAGTCACTGCAAAGCGGTCTTCTTATGCAAAACTTGTTGAAGTAGGATAGCATTTTGTTTTTTAACGACACGGCAAGAGTAGTTTTTGCCCAATCTCAACAAAATTATCTTTATGTTTAATAGAACAATTTATGAGATATTTCAGTTTCGCTCTGATTTCAGTTCGGTGGCAGTATTTTCGTTATTGGTGAGCAAAACGAAATAAAATTCTGACTGAACGAATTATTGGCATGATTATCACCAGCGGAGGTGACATTAATTGGCCAACAATATCGTGTAATTTGACCTCATTAGACAATTTCATGTTTAGTGTTCTGAAATCGTAAATCTATGTCAATAAGTCGCAATCGAGCCATTCCCTACAAAGTCGACAAAATCCAAGTTATTAGACAAATTCGGAAATTGGAAATTGGACATTCTGTTTAGTGCCATCGGGCAAAACAGCGGCATATATTTTTGAACGATGTTATATTCCACATGTAATGAGCATTTCAAATAATAAAATAATTTCGTCAATACCGCAAACACAGGTCGTTTTATTCCATTTCAACATCAGCTCACCCTATTTGGAAACCTCTCTATATTCAAGTTCAGCCGGCTGATACATATTGAACATTAACAACAATTTATATATTAGGTGCGCAACTATGTTCTAAGCTTGGCTCGGGACGTTTAGGTTATGGCTGAGTTGACCAGCACTTACAGCTGGCGCCATCTATTGGCGAACAGCGGGAACCTAGTTGCGCACCTCATGAATCAAACAAATGTACACACACATAAACGTCAGTATTATATGTAATAAGTGAATACATCAAAAACGTAATGACAAAAGACTTAGGAAACAAACATATTCTAATGTCAGTCATATCTCAAATGAAAGACTTAGGAAACAAACGTGATATGGTTCCATACAAATCTTTTCCTGTCAATTCTAAAGAATTCAGCAAATAAATATCTACAATCAATAATGTTTACTTTAGATTCATTTCATTAGATTACATTTGCAATAAGTTTTAGTTATAATTAATTAATGATTTCAAATCTCTCTGGCGATTATATGACTCCACAGAATTTTTGCATAAAGGTAGACACAACAATGAAATGCAAACATTCAAATGCAGTTTAGGAGAAGACAAACAAACAATACATTAATATATAAGTTCCTAAAGAAACTTTTGAGAAGAAACAGCTTTAGAGACACAAAACGTGTTTAATAATTTTCCCAGCCTTCAGTTTGAGATTTATATTGTTCCGCACGCTCTCCTCGAACGTGGCAGACTCCCAGCAGATACGTTAATGGATAGCTGGTGGTGGTGGTGGGGGAGAGACTATCAAACTTATGTACTAACTCTTACATACATGCCGACATCTCAAAGATCGCCTAGGTGGTGGTGGTAATTTGAAGTATATGGTAGCTTCGCTATTAAGACAAACCACATTTGCATTTTCAATTGCAATGCAAGGCTTTGGCAAAGATGAAATTAATTCTCCCACCAACACTACACAACGTGATATTGGAAACACAAAGCAGCATAGTAGAATTGAATGAACCGAATGAACCTCAATAATTATTATAAGCTTAACTTATGATTCATATCAACGCCAGCGCTTACATAAAGTTTACTAACATTTCTATTTTGAAAAGTATTTTTAAAACAATTAAAATTACGTTTTGATACGAATCATCGAATGAAATTCATTGCATGAACATTACAAATCAAATTCTTCAAACGTTTGATGAACTTTGTAGAGGGCGAAGAAAAACATCAGAAAGATGCTTTTAATTGTTATTTCTCATTCAAACACTAGTTTTATTTTCCTACGTAATGTCCGAGAAAAGAAAAAAAAAACGAGCCACAAAACGTATTTATTTTAAACGATAATCATAAGCATTGAAGCGTAAGAGAAGTTACTCAGCCAGTTCGAGTAGGTTTTGCCATTCAGCTTTGACGGCTGCCGGTGATGATGACGACGATGATGATGATGATAATGATGCTGGCGTTGGAGTTGGCAATGGCGGTTAGGATGACGTTGATTTTGCCTCTGTAATGTTTTATTGTGGCGTTGTTTGGTTTTTTGATTCGCTCAGACAGTTGTTGCACTTGTTGTATGTAGTTTTTGTTTATTCGATAGCAAATATATCACCATTGGAATGAGGGAGTTTTCATGTTGCAATTTTTAGAGCTCTCACCTTAGCTGGACACTTTTATCCAGTTTTGGTCAATACAATTCATACGATTGTTGGACTATAAATTTCTAATTTTTCGCCCATGTCAATAAAAAAATTCAACAAATAAAGTATAACTGTAACACTAAAGAATAAATTAAGGATAACTAGCGCTCTTTGCCCTTAACATGTAGTACTAGATTTGGGCAACAGCACCAGATTTTTTAAGAATATGTTGGAATAGTAAATTAAAATAACTCATTTGTAAACTTTCCCTTCATGATATTTTGTAAGCTGAAAGAGATGGGGAAGGTCGAATACTTTTTATTTAAAGTTAAGTTGCATTTCATATCGTTATCAAGGGAATACTTTTCTGTACAAAATTGTGTTTTTTTTCGGAACTTTAATCGCCAATTTCTTCAAAAAGTGATATGTTACAAGAAAAAGGGGAAACCGGATTCAAATGCTGAAGTATATTTTAATATAAACATGAATATTACAAATGCTCAATCATCAACGTTACTTAATTTGTTTAGTAAATATGACATGTGTGCGCACCACAATTTTATTACAAGACCAATTAGTGAAACGTCCACAGATGGTGTGTTTGGAAATATTAGAAATGGTATTGCTGTACATTGTGTTGAAAGCCATTTTACTGATCATAATTATTTATGTTCTATTCTACAGCAAACTAAAATTGAGCCGAAAATGGATGTTGGTGACAATTTTAATGTAATCAATTACGCCAAGTTTGTTGAATATATTGATGCAAATATTAATTTCAATATCAATATTAACGATGCGACAGAACAATATGAGGATGTGGTAAAGTGTCTGAAAGATGCAGTTAATTTCAGTTCTGAAACAAAAAAAAATTAAATAACGACATTAATTATGATCTAACACCCTGGATGGCTAGACGTTTACTTAATCTAATAAAAAAAGAAGGAGAAGACATAAAAAACGATGAGGTTTTGATAAGTCAAATTAAACGAATTAGCAAAATTATAAAATATTCTAAAAGTTACTTGATTAATTCGTATTACAAGAAATATATATTGTCTTGTAATGGTGACACGAAAAAAATTTGGCGATTTTTAAATAAGGAATTAGGAAGGAAACCTGTTAAATGTTGTCAGCTGGCAGCTGAAAACGGCAAACGGCTACTGTCAGGGAAGGAAAAGGCAGTAGCTTATAATAACTTTTTGTATAACACTGTACAAAGTCTGTGTAATACCATTGTTGTAAATGTTGATGACGACATAAATAACTTGCGAACATTGTCATACAGTGGTTCGACTTTCAGTCTTCTTAAAGTGAATACTACTACAGTAGAATCAATTCTGAGTAACTTGCCAAAATGTAAAGGATCTGGACATGATGGAATATCGATTAAAGTGCTGTTGACAAGGAAACCTATTATATCGATGATATTGACCAGGATATTTAACAGTATGGTTGAAACTTCAAGCTTTTCTGATATGTTAAAAATCCACAAGATTTTAGCTATATCAAAGGCTAATGATGCCAGAAATGTTAATATGTATAGGCCCATCTCTTTGTTGTCAAATATAAGTAAGATATTTGAGAAACTCATATTCAATCAGTTATCTAACTATTTGGAAAAACATGATATAATATTTCATAGGCAATTTGGTTTTCGGAAAGGTTATGGAATGGAAGCGGCAGTAGTTAGTGTGGTTAATGAGATATGTGATGGACTTGATAAAGGATTTAGTGGAGTAGCAGCAATTTTTTTCGACTTAAGGAAAGCCTTTGACCTAGTTGATCATTCAATCGTAATTAAAAAACTTAGATTCATTGGCATACAAGAGTCAACAATACAACTTCTGGGAGATTTCTTAAAAAATAGAAGACATTATGTGCGAATTCGACAAAGTACAAGCAATTTTAAACCAGTAAAGTGTGGCGTCCCACAGGGAAGTGTACTTGGTCTGTTGCTTTTTCAAATATGTATTAATGATTTGAAAAATATAAATTTTTATGGAAAGATGTTCACATTTGCTGATGACATATGCATTTTATACAATTATAAACATCCAGTAGTGTTGAAAACGCAGATTGAATATGATGCCTCAATTTTATTTGAATATGTTCGGCTTAACAAATTATACATAAATGGTAGTAAGACGACGTTTGTGCGATTCCGACCATATTTAATAAAAAGAGAACCAGAGATGTCAGTTTGTTTAAATGGCGAAACTGTAACTGAATCAAAGTTTGTTAAATATTTTGGCATTAATTTTTCTCACAACCTTTCCTGGGACATGCATATTGAAATGCTGAAAACAAAAATTTCGTCAGCGACTGGAATTCTAAGGAAGTTTAAATATAAATTGTCAACAGAAACCAAACTTCGATTAAATTATGCTTTAATCCATTGTCATCTGGTGTATATACCAATAATATATGCTGCTAAAAATTGTATTTGTCTGAAATCTTTGCAAAGTGCACAAAATAAAGCATTAAAAATTGTTTACAACTTGCCAATAGAGTTTCCTACCGTCAATTTGTTTAAGAATTATGCTGAAAGTGTTCTTCCCGTAAAAGGAATATATAAGCAAAACCTTTGTTTGTTTGTGTTCAAATCTGGAGGTCAATTTGGTAATGCATTTATAACATTTCATCAACATTTTGCCCAATCCCAAGTAAACACACGTCAGCGTCTAAACTTAGTACCTTCAAGATGTAGACTTGAGCTGACAAAGCAAAAAGTAGGCTATGCTGGGCCTCATGTATTTAATGAATTACCACATGATCTTAGGCAAATTGCCAGAATATCAGAATTTAAATTGAAAATTAAATTATATTTAATTGAAATAATTGAAACACTTCTATAATTTATTTTGTTGTCTAAAATATAATATTATGATTTCTAATTTATTCAAAAATTTTTTTTTATTACAACTATTACGTTATTAATTGATATATATATATTTTTCTTCTTCAGATTTTTAAATGTTAACTTGAATATTATTAATTTTGCCAACTGGTCTCTATTAAAGCCTATAAGGCGCAGAGACATTATAAACACTGTTAATGGTAATTGTATGAAGAAAATAATAATAAAAAAAAGTAGAAAATAAACCCCCTAAAAAGTTGCTAATTAATCTTAACTAATTTTTAACAACTTAACTAATGGATATTTATACGAAGAACTGAACTCAAGCATCTGAATACTATTTTGCTTGGAAGTACAATAAAAGTTAGTACAGAATCAAATCGGCAAAAAAGAAAAACAGACACACACTGAATTATTATAGGTTTAAAAACAATCATTCAAACAACAACAATCATTCATTGAACTCTCCAAGTCTGGTTAAAATCCCTTATGGATCGTTTTATCGCGTATATATTTTCGCACATACTTTGTTTGGCCGAATAACGGACCTTATCGCTCTAAACAAATATACCTTCCAGACTTTGTTTTATCGTTTAAATTACAAGAGCTGGCGTTCAAAATGTTAACAATTTCAGATTACTGTAGCAACTAAACAGCTCGAGACAGTGGGCTCATTTTTGTCAAGCGACAATCTGATGTTTTGTTTACAAACATATGGAAATACGAGGTGTGTTAAAAAATAAGGTGAATTTTCAAATTTAATAGAACAAAATTTAATAGAACAATTTATGAGAAATTTGAATGTAACTACAGTAAGAATGCAAAGTACAATTGTGTTCAAAATGTCGACTATTCAGCTGTGTTAAAAAAATGATTCAAAAAATTTGTACCGCAAGTGTATAATTCTTGGACTTGGAATTGCTTCCGCCCACTTTACATCGCCATTATAAAACTCTTTTGCCAATATACGAGCTGTGTTCAAAAAATAAGGCGAATTTTCAAATTTCGCGGTCTGCGTACATTCGACTTTCGATTACTATTTTTTCTTATGTTGGTACACTCTTCTCGAAGATATGTTGACGGTTTTATCATGTTTAGTTTGTTTGTGATAGGCATAAATGGGACAAGTGTTTTGCGTGTTCGGTTATTTATTTGGCGACTGGAACAGACAGCCTTATCTATTATAAGCCGCCCGTAGAAAATAATTCCAAGCGCTTAGATCTTTTGCGCTTCTCCTCCAATTCGTCACACCAAACTTCGATAGTATTTCAGAAACCTGGTTCTTTCAACGGAGTTTTGGTCACCCATCGGCGCACATCGAGTTCGTTGTCGGAAACTTTCCATGCTGGAGCATTTGGGTCCATCCGCACAACATGACTCAGACGACGCTATCGCTGTATATTAATGCGTTTGACCACATCGATGTCGGCATATAGCTCATACAGCTCATCGTTCATGGACGCCGTTACTCTTCGTCAACGATGATGGGTATTTTCCTCTTGAAAACTGTGTACTCTCCGTCAACAATGATGGGTCCATATATCTTCCGAAGTATTTTCCTCTCGGAAACTGCCAGTACTAATTCATACGCTTGCGTCATAACCCAGGATTCTGCGCCCTACAACAAAACGGGTAGAACCAACGTCTGATACAGTCGGATTTTTGTTTGTCGAGAGAGGGCTTTGTCATTGAATCGCTTGCTTATCCCGTAGTAACATCTGTTAGCAAACAATACTCTCCTCTTTATCTCCATGCTGACATTATTCGTTTTGTTTACAGCGGAACCGGGGTAGATGAATTCTTCTTAGCTGTCAACGTTCACACAGCGATTTTCTGCTATCGAAAAAAAAAAAATAGATCAAAAAAGTTGTATCAAATTTTGTTTAAAAAATTGAAGTAAGTGCTCAAAAACAACACACTTGAAATGTTGACAGTGGCATACGGTGAGAGTACTATGAGTCAAAAAACAAAAAAAAAAAAAAATGTTTATAAGTGGTACAAGCTTTTCACAGAAGGTCGAGATGATGTGAATGACGACAAAAGTGAATCTTCTAACAAAGAGCAATAATTTTTTCTTATCGAATTAAAAATGTTTAGCCAGCCTTGAAAAAATGAAGCCCATACGTAGTGACTTATGCATAACTTGTACTTTTTTAATTTTATGAAATTTTTCTTCAAAAAAATGTACAACTTTATCAAAATAAATACACCTGCTTGAACATTTTGGTACTGTGGAAATCCAAAAAAAAAAAAAATTGAAAAATGTAGACTAGAATTGCTAAAATGAACTACTGAATCACTGGTTCCAATGTCTCCAAGTGGTACCAGAGAAATCACTTAGTCTTTAGTACCGCGACCAGTAGTGCATTCTCAACGACAAGCACATGTTAAATGTCAATGGGGAGCGATATCGTGATATGATTGAAAACTTTTTAGCGCCAAAACTGCATGCTTTGGGCTTGATTGACATGTGGTATCAACAAGACGGTGCCACATCGCATACAGCCAGAATTAGAAAGGAATTACTGCGAGACCTCTTTCCACAACAAGTTAGCCAGGCCATGTTAATTGGCCTCCACAGTCGCCTGATTTGACTGCTCCGGACTTCTTTTTGTGGGGACATCTGAAAATCAAGGTTTTTGCAAACATATCAGAAACGCTTGAGGAACTCAAATAAAATATTCTTGATGAAACTAATGAAATATCGTGAAATGTGTGAGAATGTAATGAAAAATTTGCTCAAAAGGACTCGCATTTGTCAGGCTAACAGAGGCGGACGTTTATACTGTATTTCATACATAATTGCCGACATTAAATAAAATATCATAATAAGTAGTACACCATTCCGACGGATACCCTGTATTCAGCTGCCTTTACGTGATTAAGTTGTTGAAGAAAATTCAGGTCTTTCGGTGACAAGACAAGCTGCAACACTATTCATGTCCAAACAAACTTGTGAAATTATACAAATTGATTCTCATGACACAAAAAGTACAGCATATCTCTCTCTCTCTCTCTCTCTCTCTCAGACTTCAATGACGATTTGCAATCACAATTTCCTTCATTTTATCGAGACAATTTGCGAGCGACACTAATCTTCGACATGGCCACTGCTTTTCAATACACTGTACCGCTCATGTGCACGATTCATTGTTAGCCATCTGTAATATTTTCATTGATTCGGCGCTCAAAATCCCATTTGCAAAACAAAATTTGGGACCAATTCTTAGTGCATTATTTTTAACCATTGTAAAAATTGCCAAACATTCTAAAGACGAACACGAAATTGAGCTCTGCAAACAAACTAAATCGCGCTGAAACTTTGCGCCAGTCTAGCGACCAGTTGTGCCAAATTAGCGACAAAAAGAATTTTGGCAGGCTTTTTATATGATCAGTTTCTGGTACTTTTTTTAGGCCACCAAAAGGGTGTAACAGTGGATGTAACAATTGTAAAGCTATGGAAGCTGCAGCAAACATTTTATTGATTCTCTTATTAATATCTAACACTTCTAAGATGCTTTAGGAATAATTTGATAGTAAGAACTCTTCAATGGAATACTTTCTGATTTGGAATTAGAAATCAGTAGAAAATTTTGTATCATGCTTATGTAGAGCCTTTAAAGCTATATGTAATACGCTAACCAGCGAAAATTGCATGATTTAAATTGTGGCGTTTTACTTTCTGCTGCAGTTTTTGCCGCTGCTGTTTGTTTGCATTTTGTTATGTTAAGATTTGATAACGAATGAAAAGTCTTTTATTTTTCTAAGTTTTTCTTCTTTCTAATCACTTCACACCGGTCGAACACTGACCGCTGCTCCGTTGTTTTGGATGAATTGCTGAAAATCTTGTATTTTTTTCGTGCGCTTTTCTATAGTAACACAAATAGTTTGAAAAATTCAAAAAACCGTAACGATAGAAGAAAGTGACTGAGTGGTGGCTGCAAGTGGTGAGTATGAATACGAGAAAAAAAAACTGGCTTGAAGTGTTTTGCCATGACTTCTGGTGTAAATTTTGATCTTTTTCATTGGCTGCGGTTTGGCTTCTTGCGTTTTCTATGGCTCTATGTGTATGTGTGTGTATATATATATATATGTATATATATGTATATATATATATATATATATGTGTGTGTGTATGGTACTTCCAAGATTACTGAAAGTGAATTGAATTTGATGATTTCCAAATGTATCAGAGTAGAGTATTTCGCACATTTTACACTGCCAACAATATTATGAAATTTAATATAAATTTCAATTATAAATAAACTTATGGCTACATTATGAAATAGTTAATAGTCATAGTGATAGTAATCAATTATAAATAAACTTATGGCTACACTATGAAATAGTTAATAGTCATAGTAATAAACTAGCGTTTTCTCACTTTTAGTTTTCAATCCAGACATCAAACCCAAATCGACTTATCAAATGTGCTGTGAAAATATATTTAATGCGCTAAATCGCCTACTGGCGGGAGGCGTCATTACTATCGCTCACCGATGAAAAATGCGAAATATTCGATTTGGATTTTACTATTTGAGTTTTTGTTACTTTTATTCGATTAAATGTGATCAATTGGTCTTGAAAGGTATCGATTTCTAATTGTTGAATAATTTTGAAAGGTGAGACATTGCAGAGGCTGTTGAAGTGTTGCAATTGAACTGTGTTTGTGTGACTAATGGAGAACTTGAATAAAATGAAAGTGCGCAATGCACGGACTGACTAATTGTGAGACATACAACAGCAGCAAGCTGACAAAAACTGAATTTTAGCGTAGAAAAGGTGCGTTTAACAACATCTTTGAATAATCATCGTCCGCTCCGATAAAATGCCATTAGTGGCAATCGTAAGCCTTTAAAGTACCCTCTCTCCCTCTAGATGTAGGCATCAACATCATTATCATGTAATAACGAATTTAATGAAACCCATATCGGTAGATAAAAGGAGACACAATATTTTGCCAAGTGATCTAATTGACTTCATCTCAGATTGATGTTACGTTGATGTACGTCTCGGACAATCACCGGCATCACTTGTGCAACTGCCAATGAAAACACAGAGATTACTAATGAAAATAAATCGTCCAAATGATGGTGTATCGTATTCATAACAATGAAATAAAGTGATTCCATTTATATGGTAGAAGTCTTCGACAAATCGAAAGTTGCCATTGCTACTATTCGAGAAAGAATACGAATATGAGCAGAATTAGATTGGACTCATAAAGAAAGTTAGTAATTCCACTATAATATAATATAAAAAACCGTGATGTTTTTACCACTCTTCGTGAGTCACGTACATATGTTCGATTTTCGCAATTTTTTCCTGTTATGTTGGTACACATGTCTATTATATATGTTGACAATATCAGCCATTTTGGATTGTCAGTTTGTTTTTGACAGATAAAAAGCTTAGTCGTGTTTTACAGTGCTCTTCGATTTTTTACTATTCGAAAAAATGATCAATCAAAGAAACTGTATTAAGTTTTGTGTCAAAAATGAAATTAAATGTGCAAGGATATTTGAAATGTTGACTGTGGCGTTTGGCGAGTCCACTATGAGCAGAACACAAGTTCAATTGTGGTATAACTGGTTTAAGGAAGGCCGAGAAGATGTCAATGACGATGCTCGCCCAGGTCGCCCGAGCACGTCAACAACTCTTTTTGGCGTGATGGCAATAAGCTTCCTGCAGGTTTCTACTGGTATTTCATACCAAGTTTTTTGAACAGAATTCCATAACTGGTCCTTATTTTTAAGAACCTTCTTTTCAATTCTTTGTTTTAACTCTCCCCAAAGATTTTCGATTGGATTTAAGTCCAATTGACTTGGCCAATCAAGAAGGATAACGTTATTATCTGGGAACCAATCCATTACCAACTTAGAAGTACGCTTCGCATCAATATCCTGCTGGTATGTCCATCTAAGAGGCATACTTCCCACAGCATAGTTCAACATCGTATTTCCCAAGATATCTTTGCGGTGGAATCTGGTCATAATGTCGGTAATTCGATGTATCGGACCGATACCATACCACGAGAAACAAACCCAGACCATAATATTTCCTCCCCCGTTCTTGACCGTATTCTTTGTAAAGCCAACATGGAATTTCTTACCTTTAGGGCGTCGAACATTCCGGGCACAGTCGTTTCCAAATACCTTAATTTTTGTTTCACCCCTCCATAAAATGTTTCGCCATTGTTTTTTCACCGTCTGCTCTGGACCAATTGGAATGACTTCTTGCAAACGCCAATCTAGTCTTTAAATTTTTTTGTTTAAGCAAAGGAACTTTTCTGGCTATCCGTTCTGGTAAATGTGCTTCTTGTTGTCTACGACGAACCGTTCGCGATGAAATTACATTTCTAATTTCTGCTGAAACCGCTCTTGAAGACACAAACGGGTTCTTCTTCGCAAGTGTTACAATACGCATATCTGTTGTTTTTGAAATTTTTTTTGGGGTCTTCCGCGACTTCCGACGGCCTTTTTAGGCTTTAAAGCAGTTTGTACAAAAAATAGCGATCGATTCACAGTTATAGAATGAAGATTTGGCCGCTTTTTCTTAGTCTTGAAACAATTTTTCTTTCCTCCGGAGAACAATGACTTTTCCGACCCATGGCTGATTTTTTTTTTTTTTTTACTAAATATTTTGTTATGAATAAAGATAAACAACAATGAAATAACTAGACTTTTCACAAAGACTACAGCAGACCGCGAAAATATTAAAGAATTGGGGAATGTATTTATTATTTTGACCATGTACTGAAATCACATCTAAACAAAACTAACTCACAATGAAAACAACGGGAAAGCCCCAGCTGTGTTTTTACTTTTAAAGGCATTACCATATTAAAGTTATTTAAATAATGAAGAATTGCCAGGTTTACTTTCCGTTAAAATAAATAAAATTAAATATAAAGCAAAAATAAGCAGGTGTAGTTATTTTTTCGACCATATGTGTATATGAAATCGGGTCTGAAACAGAAAGAAAATTTAATAAAATTTTGATTAACTTACCGGAATCATAATCAAAATTGTGTTTACTTCTATTTAGGATTCCAGAAATTGAAAGAAATCAATAACATTTTCTGATTTGACTTCGTTTCTAAACAACAGAACTAAGTCTATCACTCACTTCAGATCCCAATTCATGGAAGTTCATGACTTTCTGCATGACTGTTGTAGTAGATATCACAGTTTTTGCGTCATGCTTGTTCTACTCATCATGTTTCTTGGATTGCGCTAATGCTAGCTCTATGTTTGTCAAGGACATCCACCAATCGAATGCAAAGAGTTCAGACTTTTCAAGGACTTACCTTTAAATTATAACGTTTGCAGAAGTCATCATTGTTTGGTACTTCCATTTCTTTTGAACTTTCATAACAAGTTCTAGTGTTAGGACTGCTAACAAACCATAATGTGGTATAAAAGTTGGCTAACTGTAGGAGATGTTACTTACAAAGAGAAAACGCATATCATTAAGGTTACTCAACCGATACGTCTTTTCATTTTAGCTAACATTAAATGGACAACCGATATCACAACCGGGCAATACTTGCCCAAAGATGGATTCTTTTAAGAAACTCTGCAAAGTGTTTTTCCAAACGAGTGAAAGTTCAAATTACAATTTCACCATTCCCCATATTAAATAGTTCTTGTGTTAAAAGTATTGTATACTATGTAATAATGAAAATTGTTGAATATTTTTAAGAGTGAATCATAGAATTTGGTGTTAATAAGTTCACGGAGAGACACACAAACGTTAGACTTTAACATATTTTAAACAATGACTGGTACTGTTAGATATAATTCTCACTTTAAGAGGTTTGTAGGTTGCTACAGCTTATAGGCTTATAGGCATGTACGAGGTGTGATAAAAAAATAACCGTTATTTTAATTTTTTCCAAAAAGTAAAAAAGTTCATCAATTTCTATTTTATTTCCTTTAAAGTAGTCCCCTCAGATATAATACACTTGTGTCAGGGTTTTTTCCGATCCTCAAAACACTTCTGAAACGCTCTTCTTGGTATTGCCAACAGTTCCTGTTTCGATTTTTCTTTTATCTCCTCAATCGTAGCAAAACACTTTCCTTTCATCGGTGTCTTCAGTTTTGGGAAGAGGAAAAAGTCAGCGGGGGCCAATTCCGGTACGGTGGTTAAGGCATGATTGCGGTTTTGTTTTTGGCCAAAAACTCACGTACAAGCAGCGATGTGTGAGCTGGTGTGTTATCATGGTGCAAAATCCATGATTAGTTTTTCAACAATTCTGTGCGTTTCTGACGAATTGCTTCGCGCAAACAGCGCATAACTTCAAAGTAGTATTCCTTGTTAACCGTACGACCTACTGGCAAGAATTCATGATGCATCACGCCATTGCAATCGAAGAAAACAGTGAGCAAAACCTTAACACTTGACCGAACTTGACGTCCTTTTTTCGGTCTTGGTCTCTTCTGAACGCTCTTATTGGGATGATTGGGCTTTGGTTTCAATGCCATAGCCATACACCCATGATTCGTCCCCAGTTATGACCTTTTTGGAGGAAATCTGGATCGTCATTGGGGCCGTTCAACTGCTCCTGAGCGATGTCCATGCGACGATGTTTTTGCTGAAAATTTAGCAATTTTGGAACAATCTTCGCTGCCGCACGTTTCATGCCTAAAACATCCGTAAAAATTGTTTGGCATGGGCCGAACGATATGCCAACATTATCAGCAACCTCTCTAATAGTGATTCAACGATTATCCAAAATCATTTTCTTCTGTTTTCATCGGTTGTTGACGTGCTCGGGCGACCAGGATGAGTATCACCATTGATATCTTCTCGGGCTTCCTTAAACCGGTTATACCACAATTGAACTTGTGTTCTGCTCATAGTAGACACGCCAAACGCCACCGTCAACATTTCAAATGTCTTTCGATATTTAATTTCATTTTTGACACAAAACTTAATACAGTTTCTTTGATCGATCATTTTTTCGAATAGTAAAAAATCGAAGAGCACACCAACACACGATTAACCTTTTTATCTGTCAAAAACAAACTGATAATCCAAAATCGCTGATATTGTCAATATTTATAACAAACAAAAGACAAAAAATGCGAAAATCGAACATACGTAACTCACGAAATTTGAAAAAAAAACTTTTTTTTTTATCACACCTCGTACAAAAACATTAACCCGTTCATTTGGAATGGGATAATTGGTTTTAAGCTTCTTACACATGACGGATAGTTAATAATCTTACCTTACAAACAAACTATTCTCCTTTTACGAGCCCAATACAGCTTAATCCGCTTAAGATATTAATAAATCGAATAAAGTCATAATAAATCCTTAATATAACCAAAAAATGCAGTTAACAAACCTATGCTTAACTTATACACACACACACACCTGCATCAATTCCAATCATAAAACTACAAAACTCATTCTTGCTATCTGAAATGTGATTTATTTCAATTTTAACTACTATTTTGCCCAACACTTAATTTAAAGTGCCTTCAAAAATCAATAGCTTGATATCTTTGCAGATTTAGTCTCAATTTCAAAGTTATTCTAAGATGATTGACGTGAAAATTTGTACCAAGACTTATAAATGCTATGGATTGTTTTTTTTAACTACATTATTCTTGTGAAACTACAATATCATTGTGTGGTATTTATTGCGTTCAACAGACATTTAACCAAAGCCGAACCATATCAAAAGACTTAAGACACAAACGAGTACAGTTGAAGTGAGGTCTTACAGATTGTAATCGACTCAGACTCTTTGTAAACCAAAAAAACATGTTCAATGATTTTTTGAGGCCAAGTGTAAATATGTTATGATATTTCAATTTGTGAAGCCTTCATAAAGAGCCAATAATGTCTCGATGTTGTAATTGAAGTGAAAATTTAATTTAGTCAAATCAAAATTAGATGAAAGGAGATGAGGCTAATGCTTTAAGCATGCAATATTCCCATGGATTATCTTTTATTTCGGTACAACGCAGTCTTTTCTCTGTAGTAATTATGGTATGTAAAGAAATTTTTTGTATGAAATTCCCAACATTGAAAAAATTTAATATTTAAATGTTGGTGATATAAAGTTTATGCCTACTACAAGGCAAGACTATTACAATTATATAACACGTTCATTTTAAGAGTACCTGCAATATAATTATAATTACGTATAATAACGATTTATATGTAAATGACAAAGTAGAAAGGCAAACAATTTTTTCAGCCAGCTGTTGAAAAGCTGTCACACCTGACATATTAATGATTGAAACTTTGCAATTTCAGCCGAAGAATATTTATTGTTCCATTCTTAAGAACATGCAAATATTAGCTAAGTAAGCTAATGATATGCTTAAACTGAAAAAATTATAGAATTTCCGTGATCTTATGCTCTTGTATAATCGAATTCTGAAGAAATCGTGATCCGTAGGCGGAATGAAACATATCTTGAGGCATACTAAAGTGGAAGGTTTCAAAAATTAGAACTAACAGCCAAATATTCATTAAAATTTATGAAATATTTAAGGAAAACTTTATGAAGACTGCAGTTTAACCTTTAAAAAAATATTTATAAATACGGCTTTAATTTTTTAGGTTTCAACATATCCTTATTATTGCAGGGTGTCCGTCGGGAAGGTATACTGCTATGTTTTGCCGTCATTTTGGTAAACATTAGTCTTGACAGTTCATATTTAGCAGTCGTGAAGTAGAGACGTGTCAAATTTATTATGAAAAAATACTGGATAAAGCAACGTGTTTTAATCGTTAAAACATTTTATTAAAACCAATCATCGATTACTGTGACGATGAGAAAGTTACGTGAAATTTTTGGAAGAAACAACGTGCCAAAAAGACGCAATATTTATAGTGTAGTGAATGATTTCAAAGATGGATTGGTTGTAGCTGATAGGGCCAAGCATGGACCATAACGTACTGCAAGATCGGCTGAAAACATTACTGCTGCTCAAGAAAGTGTTCAAAACAATCCATCAACCGCAATTCGACGCCTTGTTCAGGAGTTTGGTCTTCAAAGAACAACTTTGGCCACAATTTTGCACAAGGATTTGCATTTGTTTCCATTTAAGATTCAGTTGACACAAGAGCTTCCTCCACCATTTACGCCGCCGCACATATGCCAATAGGATGTTACAGCTCATCCATGACAACCCCGATTTTCATGAAAAAATCATAATGTCATAAATAGCGACGAGGTACATTTGAATGGATATGTAAATAAACAGAATAGTCGGTTCCGGGCAATGGAAAACCCTCAAATTATTCATCAGTCACCTTTGCATCCATTAAAAGTGACAGTCTGGTGTGCAATTTGGTCAGGAGGAGTCATTGGACTTTACATCTTTAAAACTGCAAAAGGCGTAACGGTAACTATCAATGGGAAGCGATATCGTGATGTGATTGAAAACATTTTAACTCCACAACTGCATGCTTTGGGCTTGATTAACATGTGGTATCAACAAGATGATGCCACATCGCATACAGCCAGGATTACAATAGAATAACTGCGAGACCTCTTTCCACAACAAGCTGTTTCAAGAAATGGTGATGTTGATTGGCCTCCACGGTCGCCTGATTTGACTGTTCCGGACTTCTTTTAGCGGGGATATCTGAAAATCAAGGTTTATGCAAACAGACCAGAAACGTTTGAGCAACTCAAATAAAATATTCGTGATGAAATTAATGAAATACCGCGTGAAATGTGTAAGAATATAATGAAAAATGTGCTCAAAAGAAGCTCCCATTTGTAAGCCTAACAGAGGCGGACATTTATTTGATATTGTATTCCATACATAGTGACTGACATTAAATAAAACATTTATCAATATAAGATCCATTTTCTTTCATTTAATCAAAAATTATAAACAAAGTAGAATACCTTTCCGACGGACACCCTGTATTAAACTTAGCTATTTAACAGTACAAAAGGCCTTTATTCCGTGATACTTTCGAATACATTATATGCAATTCCTTGTGTTTCGTTATCAGCAATGAGACCTGTGTAACAAATTATTACAAAAGCACAGATATCACAACGATTTATTTATAAAGACAATATGCAATTAACCCAGATTATGGTGTTATTTGTTCTTTTTACAGTAAATTTATTAGTCATAATTGTTATGTTGCAGGCAAAACAGAAACTTACTTCTTACTTCTCATGCATATTTAATGAATATTTGATTTGATTTTGCATTCTTTTATGAATATATTATTCCTTTTGGAGTTTCCCTTAAATTTGTTAGAAATTAAAATTTGTTTATTTAATGCATTGTTTTGGTATAACCGATCCCATTTTTTTTATATCATTTCATATCATATAATGCATGCAAATAATCATTCATTTACCATTCATTCAGAGTTTGAGCCAGATCAAAAGACTTAAGACACGAACACAAATATCGCCAAAGACATTGAAACTGACTAACTGACATCATATTGTTTTCTCACTTAATGAAAACATTACAATCAAAAATTGATTGAAATGTGGCAAAAACATTAACTTCCACATTTTTTGCTAGGGACGGCGACAGTCATCAAACCGTCTGTCAGTCACATTACAAAACAAAAGACTTAAGGCACGAACGCGAAACAAGAGCACTGCTAGTGGGATTTTTTTCGTTATGTTTGGCCAAAATTTGTTGGTTGGATCTAACCCTAAATGAAATACATATCGCACAATGCCTGAAACGTAGCATAACAAAAATCTGCTGAATTTTGTAGCGAGTTAACACTCACACACCAGACTCTCCTGCACTCCTGACAGTGGTTAAGCTCAATTGTTGGCCCTCTCAACATAAGTTGCTCTGTTCTATTCAGCCATTGGCGATGTATTTGACTGAAACACCTAAAAGAGTCAGTTGGAATTTTTCTATTTTCTCACTATCGTGGTGAATTTTTCGGCTACAAATGGTGAGTAAAATGTAATAAATGTTGTTTATGCCATGCAAGAGTTAAACAAATGCGAATGCGATTTTTCTTGGCTTTGCTTTTCTTTTGCTTTTTCTTGTGTATTTCTTGAGCTGTTTACTGATTTGATTGTGTTTTCTCCCCTTGTTTTTGCAGTATAAAATACAAAAAGTTTCAATGCAAACGATTCATTTAAAGAGCAGAGCTCAATTGTTAAATATCAAACGTCAAGAATAGCGCGTTACCGTCAAAGACAAAGTGTTACATTTGGATATAATTTGAACTTAAAGAGTTGGATACATCTATACATAGTACGTGTAAACCTTAAGAAAAGGTTTTAAATGTAATCTAAAGCACAATAGCTTAACAGAAAAATAAGTGCAACTGAATAGAATCTCTGTGTAAGAAACAACAAGTGACAAACTTAAAAAATAATTAGAATTAATTAGAAAAGAGATTAACATCTCTACACCAAAAAGGATTTCATCTTCATCAGCTTTTGTGGATATAATTGGATAACAATCAAAGAAACTCAAACAATATGAAGTAAGTGCAAACGGCAACAATCAAAGTTATAAAAACAATAAATTTCAAATGTAATGAGTATTTAATAAAGTGTTGCAATTCATTGTCACCTTTCTAATGGAAACAAGCTGACTCACTAACCGCTTCTACAAGAAATAACCCTTAAAAGCAAAAGAAAATCGTTAAAACTTAACAAGTTTGGTTAACGAAAAGCCCCCTTTCACAAATGCAAACACCATTTTAACATCTGTTATTCTATGAGATTACAAAACTTTATAAAGAAGCGGAAAAAATAACACAAAATCATCTAAATCCAACGCTATAATATTCAAATCATATTTACCAATTATCTTCAAATCTTGCATCCTCATGCATTGTGGGAGTTTTTTTTTTTTTTTTTGACTCAGCATATTCTCCATTGTATTAAATTCGCAAATGAGATCTTCTTCATTATACTGCTGCAACAGATATGAAATGTTCTTCTAGTTTTTTTTTTGCTTAAGCTAATGATGATATAATTTTAAAACCTCATGATTAGATTACTGTCTGCCAAGACATCTTTGCGATTCTTGATTCATTGAAAGATTGAAATGTTTATTATTAGTATTGTTTTATATCAATTCATTTGCGAAAGATTTATGCATATTTTCTTGCCTTTGCTGTCGGTGACTCTTCGGTGTTGGTTGAGACTGACTGCGCCAGATAATTGTTCCAGACTGTTCACAGACGAGACAACAGCAATCACAAGATTTTCTTAACAAATATTATCATAATTTGAAATGTTTACTCTGTGCTGTTTTTAACTTTGGCTAAATGTGGGTGAGCGAGTTTGTGTCTTAAGTCTTTTATTGTGCCTTCAATATTGATGTAAGTGATTTTCCTTGCTCATGTCGATAAAAGTTATGGCACACAGAGTTATCAATCAACGAAAGAATAATGGTGTCTGTTTTGATATGATGTAGGAAGATGTCTTTAGAATGGGAAGAATTATGAAAAGGAGATTAAATGAAAATTCATAGCAAATGACCTGCAAAAGATCTAATTCGAAATATTAAATACTTATTGAATGAATAAACGAAGGAAAAAGAAGGAAGGGAGGAAACATAGAATTAAAGGCTAGACTGGCATAAATAAATCGGATTCATAATATGTATAGCATTTTCCAAAAAAGGTCATTAAACGAAGGAATGATGTATATCCATACGAGTATTGCAATAATTGTAATGTATAAATATTATGGTAAAGAATGAAAGAATTATGGTAAAAAATGAGAGTAAATAATTTGAATTTTCGATAAAAATTATGATACTTGAAACGAGAGTAAATAAGTTGCATTTTTGGTAAAAATTGATACTTGAATTGAGAGTAAATAATTTGAATTTTTGGTAAAAATTATGATACTCGAAATGAGAGTAAATAATTTGAATTTTTGGTAAAAATTATGATACTTGAAATGAGAGTAAATAATTTGAATTTTTTGGTAAAAATTATGATATTTGAAATGAGAGTAAATAATTTGAATTTTTGGTAAAAATTATGATACTTGAAATGAGAACAAATAATTTGAATTTTTGGTAAAAATTATGATACTTGAAATGAGAGTAAATAATTTGAATTTTTGGC
>JAHXMU010000671.1:355124-367461 GCA_019455685.1 Philornis downsi
GCAATTTCATCTTCAAATGTGCCAATTTTTTAAGAAATGGCGATATTAGATTTACAAAAACAGATTGTAATGCCGCAGACACTTTCTACTAATTAGATTGTAAGAAACAAACTCTTACAATGCTTCAATACTATTACTGAGTGGATTGCAGTTACAGAAGGAGAGAGTTTTTCAGTTACTTTTATCTTACGCTTTTCAAAAGTATCAGTTAAATCTATATTTATGTATTTTTTTAATGAAGTTATACTATAGGGTGATTTTTTAGTCGTAGTTTTTTTAAAAATCGAATAAAACACTCAAATTTGCATCATATATTAAATTTTTTTATTGAAATCGTTAAATTAGTCTTTGCCAATTAATTTTTAAAGGTAATTTCATGTAAATGTTGTCCGCGGCTCCGTCTCAAAATCTCCATTCGGAAGGTCAAATTTTTCGTCACTTTTTCGAGCATTTCGGCCTGTATTCCACGAATAACGCGTGATATATTATTCTGCAAAGCTTCAATAGTGTTCAGCTTGTCCGCACATACTAACGACTTGCCATAACCCCACAAGAAATAATCAAGAGATGTTAAATCGCAAAATCTTGGCGGCCAACTCACAGGGCCAAATCAAAAGATAAGCTGCTCACCAAATTCATCCCTCAACATATCCATTGTTTCACGAGCAGTGTGGCATGTTGCACCGTCCTGATGAAACCACCTGTCAACCAAGTTCAACTCAGCCAATTGGGGTAAAAAACAAATTCCTTGCGGTTGAGTAACACATGCCCAATCGCTGAGAACGGCGACGAATTGACATTTCTCGATTTCATTAACACTGGTCGCTATGGCTGCAATATTTTCTTCGGTACGCACTCTACGCATGCGAGTCGATGATTTGATATCCAACAAAGTGAAAAATGGTACGAAATTTAAAGATAACAGCACGAATTGCTGATTCAGCAGGTCGATTATGACGACCATAAAATGGTCGTATCAAATGATGCAGATTTGTCACAGAGCACGAATTTTGATAATAAATTTCAACGATTTGCAATCGTTGCCCGTTCGTTAGTCTTTCCATGATGAAATGGCAGAGTATACTGTACACTTTTCACTTTGACAGATGACGTTTGGACGCCATTAGCAAATAGTGCTGCCAATCTGAAAAACTTAAATCTTAAAAAATCACCTTATGTTATGTAATGTGCTTTAACAATTTGAATGTGAACATATTTCTCATTAATTTTGGTGTGAATTATGGAATAATGCTAAAATTTCTTCAACAATTGAAAATTGTATAACTTTATCAATTATAATTTTTTCTTTTAAAAAATTTCATTACATCGAAAAAATATTTCAAACTTTAAGAAACGTATGATATTGGACGATATAGCCTCCTTTAGCGTGCATCTAGTCTGTCCAGGAAGGCTTTACATGCTGCACGAATGCATGAATGTGGCATTTTATACCAATCTCGGTGAAGGGCAATCTTTAAGCCATTGACTGTCTTTTATTTTTTAATGGTACTTTGACCTCCAGGACGGATCATATGGAAAACTTCATTAGATTTAAGCCCGTAGAATATGGTGGCCATTCTGTGAAGAAATGATGCTGTTAATTTTTTTCTTGTAAAACACATTGGGTTTAATGGACTTTATGGGATGGCGGCAAATCTTGTTGAAACGTCCAATAATTTGTATTGAATTGTTTACGTATCCAAGGTATCAAAGCATCATTTAAAATTGTTTCACGATAGATATATTGATTTACCTTTACGCCCGAGTGGTGGGCATCCTTTGAAAGTTGCCATGGCCCAAACAAAGACTGATGCTGGCGCTTGCTTTTGCATAGCAATTCAGTGCTCTAAAATGACACCCTTAAAGAACATCTATATGAGGCTTACAATTCGTGACACAAAAGGATAATTTGGTAATAAAAGTACCTTTGATAACGAATCTGTGCCAACAAATTTTTACTATTGAAATTACAGTACGTGTAGACTAGGGAACAAAAAGAAAAAATATGAAAAAAAATTCTTTTAAAGACGTTGTTCATTAAATCATAAAAGAAATCAATAATTTTGGCATTTTATAAGCTGCACATAAAATAAGTTCCAAGAGCTTCTGTTTAATGTGCCCTATTTCCAATCCAATATGTTCTAAAAATCCTGACCTTTCCAAGGAGATTCAACCTCTCGCCCAGAACTTACTTGCTGAAGCACACAACTTCATTTAATCAACTTAATCATTTTATTTTGATGCAATTTCTGTCACAGTATATTTCCCAATAACTCTGAGATTTATTTTTTTTTTATTTAAAATGCTGTGCCGCAAGGTAGAATTAACGAAATTCGTACCCCATGCATTCGATACCTGTTTATCATGTGTCAATAATTAATCAATTTCCAGGCTCAGAAAATTCGTACACAAAGCTTCGAACATCGGTGGACTCTCTGTCTTTGAGAGCAATAACAATTTATTAGAATTTAGCATCATAATTCACATTTACCTATTACTTTTCAATGTATGAGAAGGTTGTAATAACATCGCACAGTTTTAAGCCGCTGGTGTGCACGAGTATATCATCAACATATGCCGACAGGCATAAGGCAACAGTCATGTTTACTGTAGCTTTTTTTCATTATCGTATTCACAAGAAAGTTGATGGCTAAATAGTCTGCTGCTGGGGGCCATGCTAATCTTTACTGAAAAATTCATGTTGGTCAATGCCTTTCCACAAAGTTCGTTCACAAAGTTTATAAACTCAACTAAGGCCTCCATTTTTCAACATTTGTTGCCGATTTATGTTCATTAAATCGAACTCAACAGGCTCAAGTCTTGCATCAAATATATTTGAATAAAAATGATGAAAAATTTTTAAAAATTATTATAAAAATGTGTCCCAATATATTTAATGCACATGCGGAGATTGCGCTTTATAACATTGAACCTAGCCGTTTAGATCCCAATCATCGAATATGTTAATTCAGGGTTGTGAGCCAATTATTGCAACTCGTCTGAGGCTGTCACTTGAATCCTTAGCTCCCTCGTTTTTATTGGGTCTTTAACAACATACTCGTATACTCGTACGTCATTGACATTTTGTACGATTTCCTTACTAGTATCCAGCAGTTTCTTCCTACGTATTTGCAGTGTGTTCTTTGCCGCTATACTGGGGTTCATCTCAAGATGCAGAGAATGCAGAGAATGTGATGTTAAAGTTCGAATACTGTGGTTAGTTATGGTGTAGCTTTCTTCCACATTCTTCGAATTAATATTAATGCACTGGATCAGGCAGACGTTTAGCTCGTATTACTCATACAGGGTGGCGCAATAAAACGTGCATATTTAAAAAATAGATTATAAAATAAATACAAAAGATATGGTTAAAATAAATCTAAGGCATTTGTAGAGTAATAAAAATAACATCATCTAAATAGTGACCCTCTCTACGACGGCACTCCTCTAAACGCAAACGAAAATTATTGAAAACTTTCTTCAGTAATACTGGTGTAATGGCTGCCATTTCACCACGGATATTCTCCTTGAGCTGAACAATGTTTCTTGGATTATTACTGTAGACTTTGTGTTTAAGGTGTCCCCACAAAAAAAAGTCAAGAGGCGTCAAGTCTGGACTACGTGGGGGCCATGGAATATCACCTCTTTTGGAAATCAGTCTACCAGCGAACATCTGTTTCACCACCGCCATGGAGTTATTTGATGTGTGACAGGTAGCTCCATCTTGTTGGAACCAAGTTCTGGAATTAACTATTCTTGAACTTTCAATTTCTGGAGCCAAAAATCAGTCCAACATCTCAACATAGCGTTCCGTATTAACCGTGACGTTTTGGCCTCGCGCATTTTCGAAGAAAAAAGGACCAATTATTCCTCTGCCAGAGATTGCTGCCCATACTGTCAGTTTAGGACTATGCAATGGTTTCTGGTGTTTGATTTTGGGATTTTCACTGTTCCAGCAACGACAATTTTGACGGTTTACGAACCATTCATAAGGAAATGAGCCTCGTCAGAGAAAAGGACATTGTCAAAATTGGAAAATCGATTAAGCATTTCATTGGCAAATGCGAGCCTTGCTACAAAGTCAGACTTTTTCAATTCTTGTGTTAATTGCAGCTTATATGGATGCAGTTTAAGATTCAATGTTAAAATTCGTTGCAAACTTCGTCGCGATAATTGTAAGACAGGCGATCTCTTGCGAGTCGACATTTGTGGATTTATTCGTACTGACTCCATAACTCTCTCAACATTGTCTTCGGTTCTAGATGTTCTTGGGCGACCATTTGCTTGTGGTTTAAATGTTAAACCGGTCTCTTCAAAACATTTTACCCATATTTTAATTAAATTAGCACTCGGAGCTTCACTAATTCGCCGTAGTCCATATTCAGCACAATATAGTCGCCTAGTAGCAATATATGGACGAGAGTTCTCGTAAAATGCGCGCACGCAAAATGTGCAACGCTTCCCGTCGAAGTGATTCATAGCAACTAAAACTCCATGAGCCCGCCAACCCAACGATGTAGTCGCCCCCCCCGCCCGCGCCTTTTCTACCCCGCAAAAAAAGATGATGCAATATGCACGTCCTATTGCGCCACCCTGTATATAAGAAATAGATGGGAATAGGAAAATGTATCTCGAAAAACGTCGAATATTTTACTTTAATATTCGCTTTATTTTCGTATTGCCGAATTTAACAAGTTTTCAGACTCCGTCTCAAGTCCGATCACAAAATCTTGTCACGCACAATTATTCTCTATCCGTAAACGAGCCTCCATAGGATAATGTTGCAGTGGTGGGGATGTCTGTAAGCAACAACGTTGTCATTATATACGTCTGTAAACCATCAGTCATCAGCTGGTCTAACCTATATCCATTAATTCATTACAAAGACATTTAATTAAAATTTTCAAACTGGTCTCAATTATTATTTTTATTATATGGCTACGTTTATTACGAAATCTTTTGTTGTTTACAATTTCAAATACAGTTAATTAACAAATTGACATTGGTGGAAAAACTACCAAATGTAATTGAAATCAATGTTAGATGGCGAAAAATGTCATTCAATTAATTAATTAGCAGCGCATGACTATAATAAACAAAGTCTTGAAGTGTCGAACAAAAGACTTAAGCAACAAACTCTTTCAATGTGGTCAATGCTGCTTTTTACATATATTGTTTGCACTGAACGTGCGGCAAAGAACTGTGATGGAAATTATGTTCGACTTGTTCAGATTTTCGATCCTTTAACGAATTTAAAAGACAAAAATACAAAGTAATTCACATTCGGATGACGGGCAAATTACGTAATTTGCGCTTTTGTGTTAATAATTCTGTATTTGCTTGATTTATATTTCGGAATAGTGTGAATTATCATTTGTACGATTCCGGATTCATCCACGCATACAGCCACCTACCATTATTTAAGCGGCAGTCGTCTCGATGTGTCTGAGGAACACTTCCAGCAGTCGAGTAATCGACAAGTCTGATGAATACTTCTCAAACTGTGACTTCTGGAATCGTCGGTAAATTGTCCCGTTGAGTGAGTCTAAAAACAGAATGAGTGTAAGGTAATATGTTTTTTAATGAATTCGGTTCTACTCGACAGTCAGTAGGTGTGTTCAAAAAATATGGTGAATTTTTAAATTTCGCGGGCTACGTACATTCGACTTTCTAAAACGTTTTTTTTTTGCGTTGATACACTCGTCTCGAAGATATGCTGACGGTTTTATTCATATAGCATGTTTAGTTTGTTTGTGAGAGGCATAAATAAGACAAGTGTTTTGCGTGTTCGGCAATTTTCTGCTTTGGAAAAAAATAGATCAAAGAAGTTGCTTTAAATTTTGTGTAAAAAATGGAACTAAGTGCTCAAAAACACTTGTAATGTTGACAGTGGCATGCGGTGAGAGTACTCTGAGTCAAAAACAATGTGGTACAAGCTTTTCACAAAAGGTCGAAAAGATATGAATGACGACGCTTGCCCTGGGCGCCCCAGCACATCAACAACCGATGAAAATGTGTAGAAAGTGAAGAAAATTGTTAGGGAGAATCATCGAATCACAACCGGTATAGCGGTTGGCTCATGCCATGCAATCTTTTCGGAAATTTTGGACATTAAGCGTGTGGTAGCGAAGTTCGTTCCAAAATTGCTGATTTTTGACCAAAAACAACGTCGAATGAGCATCGCTCAGGAATTGTTGAATGACGTCAACGATGATCCAGATTTACTTAAAAGGGTCATAGCTGGTGACGAATCATGGATATACTTGTATGGTTATGACATCGGAACCAAAGCCCAATCGTCCCAATGGAAGCACGCCAAGTTCGATTAAATGTCAATGTTTCACCCACTGTTTTCTTCGAATAGAATGGCGTAGTGCATCAGAATTTCTTACCACAAGGTCGTACTGTAAATAAGGAGTATTACCATTTGCGTGAAGCAAAACGAAAAACCAGCGGAATTGTGACAAAAATTGCATGGCTTTCGCATCATGTAGTGCACCTACTCACTCATCTTTGCCTGTGAGAGATTATTTGGCCAAAAACAACACCCTTATATGCCTCAGCCACCGTATTCACCAGATTTGGCCCCCTGCGACTTTTTCCTGTTCCCAAGATTGAAGAGACCCACGAAAATACGGCATTTTGGGATGATTGAGGAGATAAATACCGAATCGCTGAGAGAGCTCAAGGACATACCAAAAAGTGGAGATCAGAACTGCTTCAAGGATTGGAAACAACGCTGGCACAAACGTATTATGAAGGGTGATTTAATCGTAGTTCTTTTAAAAATCGTATAAGCTGTTCACCAAATTCATCCCTCAACACATCAATTGGGGTAAAAAAAGTTCCTTCTGGTTGAGTAACAAATGCCCAATCGCTGAGAACGGCGACGAATTGACATTTCACGATCGTCATTAACACTGGTCGCTACGGCTGCAATATTTTCTTCTGTACGCACTCTACGCATGCGAGTCGATGATTTTATGTCCAACAAAGTAAAGTTGGTGCGAAATTTTGAGATAACAGCACAAATTGTTGATTCAGCAGGTCGATTATGACGACCATGAAATGGTCTTATCAAACGATGCACATTTGTCACAGAGCACGAATTTTGATAATAAATTTCAACGATTTGCAATCATTGCTCGTTTGTTAGTCTTTCCATGATGAAATGCCAGAGTATACTGTACACTTTTCACTTTGACAGATGATGTTTGGACGCCATTACCAACCAGTGCTGCCAATCTGAAAAACTTAAATCTTAAAAAATTACCCTGTAGTTCAATGGATTTATATGTTGGAGATAAACATCATATTTTTTAGGGCTTATAAAGTCATTGAAGTTGTTTTTCTCAATAAATCGAGTGCGTCACCAGACTAGTGAAAGCCAAAAACTGATTAAAGCCAAAATCAAAATCACCCAACCCATCTTTTTCTTCTAAGGTGGCGTCTGGAATAGACATCTTTATCTATTATACATCGCCTGTAGAAAATATTGCCAAGCACTTCGATCTTCTGCGCTTCTTCCCCAATTCGTTACATCAAGTTTCGACAGTCTTTCAAAAACCTGGTTCTTCCAACGGAGATTTCGTCGCCCTCTTCTGCGCCGTCCATCGAGTTCGTCATTCAACTCATACCACAAACATTTCTACAGCACTCTCCATTGACGGTAACTGCAATGCTGTTTTCAAAAAAATACGGTCATGTCAAGTCTTCGGGCTATAAAGCATATCAAATGGTTTAGTTTTGGAATTATAAATGTACCTCGTGAACAGCTTGTGAGTTTTCTTCACTTCAAAAGCAAAAATTTCGCTTATATGTGAAGCCATTTAATCTTTTTTATAAAAAATGTCAAACATTTTTAAATGCTCTGTAACTATATTTTCCATGATGATTTGGTGAAAATTTTGGTAAAAACTGAACGCAAATTACAGTTTTTGTGCGAAAAAAAGGGTTATCTGTAAACAATTTATAGAACTAATTTTATTTGGAGATATTTGATTTGGACACTTTAAAAAAGTTTTCAGAAATTGAAAGTATTGATATCACAATTGTAAAACAATCTGCTGTATATGAGCGTAAGGCTATGTGAAATATTGATTGTACAAATAATTTAACCAAAAGATAAAATGTGCTATACATCCTAGGTAGAGATGGCAAAAACAAAAAATTAATCGATTAATTAATCATATGATTAATTGCAGAAGTAAAATAATTGATTGCAATTAATTGCAATTAATACGAATTAATCAATTAATTGTCGATTAATTGCCGATTTAAAAAAAAAAAATTAATAATTAAAAGCAATTTACTTGAAAAATTTTTATTTTTTATTCAGCCATGTTTGTAAAAATAATAAATAATAATTTTGACAACCTTTTAGTTGTTAGTCGGTTTTTTTTAGTGCTGTGGTAGATCCAGCCTTGGAAATCAACCGTTCCGCAGGCACTGATGTTCCAATCAAGTGGCAATAATTTTAAGAGACTTCATAGAGCTTGGGATAAACTGTTTTCATGTCATCCCAAGCATCTACTACGTTTGATTTAAGCGGAAAAACTTGGGAGTTTAAATGAAAAGTGAGCTCGTCTTGAGGTTGTACATCGTCACATGCTTTTTTTTGTGAGCGAGAGTTTTGTGTGGAGCCCAGAAATCAAAATCATGTTCTGATTCAACCGATGACTCACTTGCTGTTTCCATATTGCCATCTTTTTCGGTTATTTCAGCACGAATATATCTTTAGACCGACGACAAGGCCGATGGATCCTTAAAATTAACACTTTTAAATCTGGGATCCAAGATAGTGGATGCAGCTAAGAGGAAAGACTGTTCTATGGTCGCAAATTTTATCAAACACCCACCAAATAGACGCAAGCAAAAAGTCATAGTATAAACATATCGTAACTTACGAAGAGTGAGCAAAAAAGAATTTCATGACTTTGATGTGCGAAAAAGTCACAATGTAAAGTGACACTAACAAGAATGTTAGTGATGTAAGAAAGAACAAAGAAACAATGCTGCCAAGCACAGATAAAAACATGTGCTCGAAATAAAAAAAATCGAAAGAAAAAAATTAATAAAATACCAAAAGTATTAAAAAAAATGACGATTATTTTGCCAATTAATCGATTACAATTGCAATTAATTGAAAGCAAGTCTACGATAGAATTAAATCATTAATTGGCCAAAATTAATCGATTAATTTAATCTTTGCGATTAATCTTTTCATCTCTAATCCTAGGTAATTAACATACAATCTTCGTATACTTATCACATTGAATGACAAATAGCAATCATTACATTTGCCATAAACCAAGCAAAGTCTTAAGCCACAAACGCATTAGACAAATTAGGTTGTACGTGAGTCAATGGTGGGAACAAACTATCGATCAAAACCTGTTGTAAAGAATTTTGTTTTTACCTTAAAGCCTAAAGCCAAAAGGATGTTGCGTGTAAGTATATGTAAGTCAGTCCTTCAAACTAAAATTTCTGTACTAATTCGATCAAATAATTGTTGTAGTAATATAACAAACAGCTATTTCGTAATTTAACAATAATAATAAACTACAAACGCATTAGACAAATTAGGCCGTACGTGAGTCAATGGTGGACACAAACTGTCGCTCAAAACCTGTTGTAAATCTCAAAGAATTTTGTTTTTACTTTAAAGCCTACAAAGAATACTCACTTGGACTGTCAAAAATGTGCTACAATTATTTCAGGCTAGACATAATATGGCCACTGTAATAAATCTCAAACAAAGTATTTGCTTCAGCAAACTAACAAAAGACTTAAGCAACAAACACAACGCACAACATTCGTGCGTGCGTAATGAAAATGATTTGCATATCGAGCAATGCTTGGGCATAACAACTATCATTTGCAATATACGAGTACTTTTCAACTTATCAAATTTCTTTATGTTTGCTGTGGCCATTTATCAGCCGCTGCCGCTTTATGCGGAGCATAACGCCTAAATATTAAATTCCCGCTGATATAAAAAATGCGATAAATTGAGCACCATTCACTTGACTTGGACTTCGATATCCCAGATGTGTAAATGAATGCCATGAATGGGTGTTTGCTCACAGAGAATTATGTGTGACGTTAGGTATTGCGTATACACGCCTGATTCTCCGCTCCCCTCTTACTACTGCCCCTATTTTCTAACTGAAAATTCATTGTAAAGCTCAAATCATGTGGCTTGGCCGTCGCTGCTTACTCGAGCCATAATAAACTGAACGTAATAAAACAACAACAACAACAAACAATTGCAACAAAAGGCAGACAACGCCTGTTATGGTTAGTACAACATGTTTTGTACGTATGCATGAATATCTGTCATGCCATGAAGACTCAGGCTCAGCAGTCTCAGCAATGGCATCATTCATCTGTTGATCGTATTTTGTTGGTTTTTTTTTTGTGGTCTTGTCTTGCAGGCCGTATTTTATGCTATTACACAATACTTCGGCATTTGTTACAATTTCAATTTGTGCAAACTTTTTAATATAAAAATAGCTGGACGAATATGTTCACAATATGCACAAGAAAAGTAAAGGTAGTTAGTTTATGACCCATTTTCTGTAATATAACATTAGATATTGTAATATTTCTTCCCTGTCAGTTGTTGGATTGTTTTTCTTTTTTGTCCATCTCATCATCATCATCTATATAGCGGTTGGTTTAACATTGTTAATGTCAGTGCCCATTGTGCGGGCTCGAATTGTAATTTTTCATAAATAAAGCAATTTTAATCATTATGTGAAAGAGAGCCATAAAACTTAGGTCAGTGTAATTGCAAATTGTCTGGCGATTTCGCTGTTAAATCGAACGAACCTGTTACAGTTTCAAATCGATTTAATGTTGTATCCAATTAATCTTTCAATCTCTTTTGAATTTGTTTTTGCGTGTGGCAATAATTAGAGCGATAAGATTTTCTATCAGTTATATGAGTGAGGTTTTTGACACGTAAGATTTTCGAAATTACCTTCTAATATATTCAATAAACTAATCAGAATGATGTGCCGGATATGACAATAAAGTTGTCACCCGATTTAAAATCTGTTCATAATAACAATACCATTTCTTTACCTTTACAAATCGAAAGAGGTCTTAACAGCAGGATCTAATTTAAAAGGCGTCTATAAATCATTACACATTGCAATGGTTTTTTATTAATATATCTAATTAAAACTATTGAACTATTGTATTGTATTGGCTGCGAGGGAAATATGCAATGAAGGATTGCTTTCAGCTGTTGCTGTTGATTTTCTTTAAATGGTTTGAACACCGTCAATTTATTTAGTTGCATAGTATTCTGATCCTAACGTCTGTCACGTTTATAGATACAGACTCAGGACTTAGTATTCTGATCCTAACGTCTGTCACGTTTATGGATACAGACTCAGGATCAGTATCTGTTTCATGTTTTAACAAGTTTTTGCGGTCGACGACCTAACTGCAGCTCTCAGTTATGAACTAATTTAGATGAAAATTCACAAAACATACAAGTTTGCCCTTTGAAATTAATAAGAAAATGTCATTATTTTGATAGCTGGTTTCAATCTAATTCATCAGAATTTTATTACCGAATCTCAACTAGAAACCAAATTTACATTTCAAAATTAGGTTTCTTAGCACATAAGATTTAATATATCTCGATCAAAATAATGATTAGGTAAGTTTTGCGGCCGAATTGACTTAGCAGCCAAGTATTTTACTGGAATTTATATAGATTTTGTAAAAATGGACCAGTTAAATTGAATAGATTAGTATAGTTTTCTGTAAAGGGACCACCATTTCCTGCATTTTTCGGAACACATGGCGAAATGTTACCAAACCCCAGAAAAAAAAATCACATGACCTCACTGGTGGATGGTTTCTTTTAAAGAAGTGACTAAATATATCCAAAATCAATTCTGGATAAAAGTGACAAAGTCGTTCTATTCTTCTTATCTGCGTAGTTGTTCGTTAAAAATCATTTCAGATCCTATATCGAAGAATTTTGAATGATCAGGCTATTCGGCACTGTAGCATATCACCTGTTTATAGTTATAATTATGAGATTTCAGACTTGTCGTATATGGAGAGAAGGACAAGACGGATTGACGGTTCAGCTTAGACTAACTTTATTAAAATATATAACAATGGTAGTAAGAACAATATTATAAGAACACCCGGTAGGGTTACCATGTGATACAAACATATTCATTACATTCCTCACCGTTTTTACAAACAGATATACATATATACAGAATTGCTAAATATTAACAAATTTACTATATAATACAGGGTGGCGCAATAGAACGTGCATATTTAAAAAATAGATTAAAAAATAAAT
>JAHXMU010000671.1:367471-382077 GCA_019455685.1 Philornis downsi
AACCGGCTCAACAGTACCAATTACGGTTCGTGGTCGCCCAGTTTCTGCAAGATCAGCCGACATTGTGGAGCGTGTTTCAGTTCAGCGAAATCCGCAACAATCAACACGTAACAGAAGTCAGTCTTTGGATTGGAATTTTGAAACGTGATTTGCATTTGAAGGCTTATAAGATTCAGATAGTCCAATAATTAAAACCCGATGATGCCAATAACCGACTTAACTTTGTCAATTTGATGCTAGAGCGGTTCAACAATTTCAACAACGTGATTTTTAGTGATGAGGCCAATTTTCACCTTAATGGCCATGTGAACAAGCAAAATTGTCGGTTCCGGTCCGAGACTAATCCCCGACGCTTGCATGAACATCCACTTCACAGCCCTAAGCTTGTCGTGTGAGCTGGGATAACGTCAACCGGTATTATTGGACCATACTTTTTTTTTTTTTTTTCTTTTTTTTTTTCTTTTCCTCTTCTTTATTTGCAATCTATTTACAAAGATAATAATAAGCAAATTTAATCAGAACTTCTTAAATTTAACAGAGTAGTTAAGGTCCATTGAGCTTAACATGCAATTAACATTGTCACAGTGTTATTTAAATACTATTTGTTTGACTTATATATATTATTATTATATTTATTATTATTTCTATATTAATTGACAAATGGTAAATCAAGAATATGCAGTCTTTTGAGTCGACTTATTTCATTACTTTCATCTAGAAGAGTAATGGCTAAAACATTTGAATGTTGACTTAATCTATTGAGATAATTTCTGCTATATCTGCTAATTTCTGTTTTTACTTTAGGGACATCAAGATCAGAATGTATGTTGTTATTGTTGACAAACCAAGGGCAATTTGTGATGAGTCGCAGAGTCTTTGACTGATATCTTTGTAGTATTTCTACGTTTGAGTTGCTTGCTGTTCCCCAGAGCTCAATACCGTACGTCCATACTGGTTTTAAAACGGACTTATATAGAATAATTTTATTCTCTAAACTCAGTTGGGATTTTGGTCCGAGAAGCCAAAACATACGTTTGGTTTTAATATTAAGCTGTTGTCTTTTTAATGTAATGTGCTGTTTCCAGGTTAATCGTCTATCCATGTTAAGTCCAAGATACTTCACACAATTAGATGGCGGAATAATTACTCCGTTTAAAGTCACTGAAGGACAATCTTCTTTCCTAAGGGTAAAGGTAACATGGGTCGATTTTTCAGCATTGACTTTGATATTCCACTTTTTTAGCCATAGTTGAGTAAGATCAAGTTGTTTTTGGATGATGTTGGAGGCTTCTGCAGGTGATTGACTCGTGGCTAATAATGCAGTGTCATCCGCATACGTGGCTATAGTTACTTCATCGATTGTAGGAAAGTCGGATGTATAAATTGTATACAGTACCGGACCCAACACACTGCCCTGTGGGACTCCGGATTTTATGTCGCCAAATTCCGAGTCATCGTCATTAATGCTCACAAAGAATTTTCTCTGGTTTAAGTAGGACCTCATCAGTAGGTAAAAGGGTGTGGGTAGAAGAGTTTTCAACTTGTATAATAAGCCATAATGCCATACTCTGTCAAATGCTTGCTTAACGTCTAAGAACACTGCCGAACAATATTCTTTAGTTTCTAAACTTTCTCTAATTGTTTGGACCACCCTATGGCATTGTTCTGATGTTCCATGTCCACTTCTAAAACCGAATTGGTGATCGGGCAATATATTTAATGCATCTAAAACAGGGAAAAATCGCTTCTGCAAAAGTCTTTCGAAAACTTTTGAGATTACCGGGAGCAAACTGATTGGTCTATACGAACGGATATCATTTTCTTGTTTATTTGGCTTCAGTAACATAGTTATTTTTGCAAGTTTCCACTGTGCTGGGTAGTGCGTTAACCTTAAGACTGAATTAAATAGCACAGTTAGAAATACGTAGCCTTTTTTCGGCAAGGATTTAAGAACTTTAGCATCTATTAAATCATAGCCTGGAGATTTTTTTGGATTAAGTTTCTTCACTTCATTAACCACCTCTTTAACAGTAAAATGTTTAATTGGACGATACATTTGACAAGGTACGTCAAGAAAATTTCTAATTTCGTTTTCATCTGAGGCGTCAGAAAAAGAAAATGGTGTAAATGTTTCCTCAAGGTATGTTTTAAAAGCAGACACTTTGCTCTTATCAGATCTGCACCATATTCCAGCAGAGTCTTTGATTGCGACATTTCTTTTCTGAGGTCTCTTTAAATAACTTGTTGCTTTCCAGAGATTAAACTCGTTATTGTTCGTTGGGCTCAAATTACTAAGGAATGTATTGGTGGAACTGTTTTTATAATCCCATAGTACAGTTTTAAGGTAATTAGCAGCTCTGTTTAAATTTGTTTTGTCTGTCGGACGCCTTGTGTGTTGCCAAATTTTACGTAGCCGTCTTTTATTTTGAATAAGACTTCTAATTTCGAAAGAGGTTTTAACATTTGAAGTATTGTTGTTAACTTCCTCCGGCGTAGATAACACAGCTGCCTCGTGAATCAGTTTTGTGAAATATTCTGTAGCCGCATCCAGCTCGTCTGCATTTTTGATAGATAGATTTAGGTTTATATTTTTATCGATCCAATATTGAAACGAGTTGATGTCCGTTTGCGTTGTGATTAGTTTTGGACTTTTAATTCGTTTACAGTGTGTGGTCTTAAAATTGATTATAATAGGACTGTGGTCTGAGCTGAGATCGTAATTAGCAGCGATATCAAGTGATGTTTGTGGTATTCCTCTAAAAATAATAAAGTCCAGCAGGTCTGGAATTTTATTTGGATCACTAGGCCAATATGTAGGAGCACCAGTTGAGAGTATGTTATAATGCATTTTGGAAATACATTTATACAATTCCCTTCCTTTAGGGTTTACAAGTCTTGATCCCCACCATGGATGTTTGGCGTTGTAGTCACCACCAGCTATAAATTTCTGACCAAACCCATTGAAGAAACTTTCAAACTGATCGCATTTGACGCTGTATCTGGGTGGAAAGTAGATGGCGTATATTGAAACACTGCTATTTTCACAGAATAATTTAACACCTGCTGCTTGCAGAAAAGGTTCTGTCGAGGACTGAGTTATTTCATATTTTATATTAGACTTAATTATAACTGCAGCTCCGCCGTGAGCTCGGTTATCCGGGTGGTTTGCAACAACTGTATCATATCCTTTTAATCGAAAATATGATTTGTCTGTAAGATGAGTTTCAGATACTAACAGGATATCAATAAAATTAATATTTAGGAATACTTCTATTTCATTAATGTGGTTTAGAATACCATTGGCATTCCACTCTGCAATAATTAGATCTATTTGCATAATTTGTCTATGATCATAGACATCATATTCATCATCGTGTTTGTTAGCTGTATCTGTTTTTCTATCATTGCCTCTATTTTCCCTAGAACGATATTTACTGCACTCTGATCACCTTTTGTTACTTGAGCATAAGTACCTGTGCTGTTTTCAGTAGTATTTTGGCTATTGTTCAAATGAGTTGAGGGTCGTCGGAAGTTATGATTTGGTGGATCTCGCGTATTTGGATTTCTATTTAAACTGATTGATCTTGACTGGATGAGTTTTTGATATGCTGTGCATCCTCTGTAGTTCGCTGTGTGATTGTTTGAGCAGTGAACACATTTAGGTGGGGTATTTGCCAATTTCGTACATTCCGCTGTCGGGTGTCCTGAACCACATTTAACACATCGGTAAGATCGCCTGCAGTATGATTTGGTGTGGCCAAAGTCTTGGCATCGGTAACATTGGACTATGTCGTCAAATTTTTTAGGAGCCTCAATTGTCACAATAGCATGTTCAATTGCGCGAATCTTATAAACTTCTTGGTTATTCTCTTTTGGGTCCATATCAACGAAGAAAATTGGTAGTGGTTCATTAGAAACTCGACTAACAATATTCCTAACACTTCTGACATCGTGTCCTAAACTTAACAGAAAAGCTTTGATATCCGAAATAGGAGTCGAATGATGTAAACCCTTTATGACTACTCGGAAAGCTCTTTCTTGCTTTAGCTGGAATGTATGGTAATTAATCTCAGAAGTATCTAAATGTTTAATAAGTTTTCTATAAGACTCTACTTTGTTAATTACTAATCGCACTTGACCGTCGCGTAATGACTTATAATGATAATCAGTATTGGCAATCACTGTATTAATACTTTTTACCATTCCTGCAATGTTTTGAACGTTAGGAATGAATATTGGTGGTGGCTTTGGTACTGTTGTAGAATTTGCATTGTTGTTGTCGTCATCATTGTCGTCAGTGGCGAGAGCTTCGTAACGATTTGAGGTTGATGGTTCTTTTTCATTGTGAGCGCGTTTTTTGCGAAACACTTTCGGCGACCCATCATTTTTGCGTTTACCTGCACCTGCTGCCAGATTGATTTGTCGTTGCTGTCGTTTTCTTCGTCTGTGCTGTCTGTTGACATATTGAGATCAGCACTGGGAAGTACATCACCTTTAGGCATACTAGAAATGTAAATTGTTTGTGGTGCGCCGGCGATGCACACAACAGAGTGTGTGCATTTGAGCTGCGTGGGTTTTGTTGTTTGTGTTGTTTTTCACTAATACGTTTAGGGCACTTAAACGTTATTTTGTTATTGTACAAATTTAGAAATTTTTAGAGAACAGCGATCTAATGCTTCGAACACGTCTTGCAGTTATCGCAGTCAGACACTAACTGGTACTTTTTTGAGGACGAAAGAGGGCATGCGATGACGGTTAGAGCGAACAATTATTGCAACATGCTAGCAGACTTTTTGGTGCCAGCTTTGCAATAACTTCAAGGCAATACCTCGAGGATGTGGTTTCAACAGGACGGGGCCACATGTCATACGGCTAGGATATCCATAGAGCTGCTGAAAAAAGTTTTTCCTGAAAAACTCATTTCGAAAAGGGGGGATATTGAATGGCCCCCACGTAGCCCCGATCTCTCTCCATGCGATTATTTTCTGTGGGCCTACCTCAAATCGGTAGTCTACGAGAATAATCCGACCAATTTAGAGCAGTTGAAGAGGAACATTATTCAGGAGTTCAACGAGTTTTCCAAAATTTGCGACTTCGGTTCCAAGAGTGTCAAGTCTTAAAAATTCCCATGCTTCTACTTTTTAAAAATACAAATATTTTTTTTTTTTTTTTTTTTATGTTTCGCAGTTTTTTTTTAATTGAATATTTAAACCGCCAACACCCTTATGGCCCACCCTGTATAAGGAAGGAACCGACGAATATTATATTCAATACTTTATTGGGCCTCCTTTACACGTAATAACTGCTTCCAAACGTCGGCGCATACTTTTTACTAGGGTGTTACTAGAGTTTTCCAAATTCGTCTTTCCAATAACTCCCAGATATGCTCAATCGGATTTAAATCTGATGACTGAGGTGGGGTATTTAACAGTGATAAATTAGCCATGCACGGACTATATAAGACATATGCTTAGGGTCAAATTTAAATCTGGTGACTGAGGAGTAGTGTTTAACTGCTTACGGTGATAGCACTTCCATGTAAATTATTTTTTAAAGTACATGTACTTGTCCATTTTCTTATTAATAAACGCCATCATTCCAGCTCCAGATGCAGCCATACACCCCCAGAACCATTACATTTTCACCGCCGTGTTTAACAGACGGAATACGATTACGCTCTCGCGTCTCTTCGTGCGATTTTCGTCAAACTTTTGGTGACCCATCAGGCCCAAATATATTAAATTTAAATTCGTTGCTGAAAATGAAATTTTCCCAAAAAGAATACGGTTCAATTAGGCAGCGTTGGGCTAATTTTAAGCGTTTTTTTTTTTTGTTGATGTCGGAAATGTAAGATTTGCGCCGTGCAACTCTATTCCTATATCCAGCTTTATGCAGGCAGTTTCGTATTGTTTGGGAGCAAACTTTTTTTTTCAGAACAGATTCTAGAACATTTTGACGTAATTGTGTGGTCGTTATTTATGGATTTTAGACCACTGAAGCTACTATGCTTCGCTCTTCTCGAGGAGTTAAACATTTCGGCCTTGCAGTTTGTTGGTTAAAGTCAATTGCCCTGTTTTTACATAATTATTAATAATACTTTGAACTGTGGAATGCAATTTCCCAATCATATTTCCCATTTCTCGAAGAGATCTATTTGCCAAATATAATTTTAGAATTTATTTCCGGATTTATCTAGGGATAAATCGACACTTCATCCCATTTTGCCGAACTTCAAGGAATGTCAATGCGAAACTAACATAAAATCGACTGAAAAAGCCAAGAAGTTTTTTTACTGATTTTTTGGGAAATTACTTAAAGCAAACCCAAAGGTTACAGTTGTGTTGAGCCATACATTATCTTAACTAGAAAGTGTACAAATAATATTTTTGCGTATATTTTTCTGTTTCTCTTTGTAGAAGTAAGACAATCGTATATTTTGTTGTGCATTTCGTAAAGAATCTTCCATCTTTTTGATCTGCAAAAGTATACGTCCAACACATGCTGAATATTAAGCGCATTCTTGCCTTTTGTAGTACAGGGTGTCCGTCGGGAAGGTATACTACTTTGTTTTGCCGCCACTTTGGTAAACATTAATCTTGACAGCTCATATTTGGCAGTCGTGAAGTAGAGACGTGACAAATTTATTATGGAAAAATATTTGATAAACCAACGTGTTTTAATCGTTAAAACATTTTATCAAAATCAATCATCGATTACTGTGACGATGAAAAAGTTACGTGACATTTTTGGAAGAAACAACGTGCCAACAAGACGCACTATTTATCGTGTAGTGAATGATTTCGAAGAAAGAGGGTCTGTAGCTGATAGGGCCATTTGGTCAGGAGGAATCATTGGACCTTACTTCTTTGAAACTGAAAACGGCGTAACGGTAACTGTCAGTGGGGAGCGATATTGTGATTTTATTGAAGACTTTTTAATGCCACAACTGCAAGCTTTGGGCTTGATTAACATGTGGTATCAACAAGACGGTGCCACATCGCATACAGCCAGGATTACAATGAAGTTACTGCGAGATCTCTTTCCGCAACAAATTATTTCAAGAAATGGTGATGTTGATTGGCCTCCACGGTAGCCTGATTTGATTGCTCCGGACTTCTTTTTGTGGGGATATCTGAAAAGCAAGGTTTATGCAAACGAACCAGAAACGCTTGAGCAACTCATACAAAATATTCGTGATTAAATTAATGAAATACCGCGTGAAATGTTTGAGAATGTAATGGCAAATGTACTCAAAAGGGCTCGCATTTGTGAGGTTAATAGAGGCGAACATTTATCTGATGTTGTATTCCATACATAATTGCTGAAATATGTAAATATTTGGGGATCCAAACATTGATTTATTTCAGAATAATCAATTTTTTGAACTATCAAATTTATTTTTGAATTACGATTGCCATAATTGTCATGAATTGATAACAAGACCAAGCAGTGGCACTTGTATTGACCATGTTTTTAGCAATTTGACTGAAAGAATTTTTATTGATTCGGTTGAATGTTCATTGACTGATCGCAATATAATATGCTGCAAGGTGAAAACCGATTATTTTTCAGATAAGAATATTGAAATTCAAAAAAGTCATTGTGACTATGACAAAGTTCATGAGTTTCTGCAAAATAATTTGACTGAATGTGAAAGAAATGATAATCCAGAAGAAATAACGGATAAGTTGATAAAATGTGTTAACGATGCTATTGACAATTCTACAAATTTATCAACAAGCAAGTTGAAATTAAGGTTTGAAATAGCACCTTGGATAAATAGAAACTTACAAACTATACTTTTATTTAAACAGAAATTGTTGACTAAACGTCGAAAGTCCAAGAGTAAAAAGTACAATCATTTGTTGAAGAGATTAATTAGAGTTATTAAGATTGCCTGTAGATGTTGTCGGAGTAATTATTTTTATGGGAATTTAAAAAGAATAGGAACGGATCACACCAAGTGTTGGAGGTTTATAAATGATATACTGGGGAGAATACAAAAAAAAGATTTTAACCTAAAAACTTCAGCAGGAACTTTGGTTTTTGACGATGATGTTAAAGCAAATCTTTTGAACCAGTATTTCATTCATGCTATTAGTGAATTAAGAAGTCAGATACTGATATTACCAGGGGATACATGGAATTATTTACGAACTTTAACCGCAACGTCGAATCGTTTTTTTATTCAATCAGTAACTGTAGATGACATTAAGGTAATAATTAACAATTTAAATTTAAAAAAGTCAACTGGTTGTGATAGTATTCCTTCATTTCTAATGGTAAAATGCAGAGAGTTAATTGCACCCATTCTGTGTAATATATTTAATAAAATGGTTGATATGTCAAGTTTCCCTAAGTGTTTGAAAGTTAGCAAGATTGTTCCTATACCAAAAGTATCGAATGCTTCTGAAGCAAAAGATTTTCGTCCGGTTGCCTTGCTATCAATTGTTGACAAAATCTTTGAAAAGATTATTCATACAAGACATTTAGCATATTTTGATGACAACAATTACTTTTATAAATACCAATTTGGTTTCAAAAAAGGTTGTGGCACTGAAGAAGTGGTGGTAAATGTTGTTAACTTTATATGTAATGGTTTGGATAATGGTTCAGTTGGTGTTGCAGGTATATTTCTTGATTTTACGAAGGCTTTTGATTTAGTTGATGAAACATGAAATAATGCTGCAGAAATTAGAATTATATGGAATAGTGGGGAAAGAACTGGAATTACTTAAAGACTACTGTCAAAATAGGAAACAATTTGTGCAAGTAAACCGTTGTAAAAGTGAAATGGTAAATGTTGAATGTGGAGTACCACAAGGTAGCTGTCTAGGGCCGTTATTATTTTCAATTTTTTTGAATGACATTTGTAATTTGAACCTTGTTGGTAAAATGTATATGTTTGCAGATGACGTTTGCTTATTTTATCCATATAGTTACGATTTGACTTTGAAAATTAACATGGAACGGGATATTGCCCAAATAGTTGAATATGCTAGACTGAATAAAATTGTTCTGAATCCAAATAAAACTAAATTAATACGGTTTAGACCACGTGCCAGTGTATTAAATAATTATTTTAGTGTCTTAGTTGATGGTAATATAATTGCAGAAACCCATGAAGTTAAATACTTAGGGATTACTTTGCAAAGTAATCTCTCTTGGGATTCACATGTAACTGAAATTAAATCAAAAATAGCACCGGCTATTGGTATATTATACCAAATGAAATTCAAATTGAACGTGGAAACTAAACTATTAATTTATCAAGCACTTATTCAAAGTCACCTAAATTACATGGCGTTAATATATGGTTACAAAAGGACAAATGTTATGAAATCATTACAAACTATGCAGAATAAAGGACTGAAAATAATTTACAATTTACCAAATTTTCATTCAACTATATCTTTGTATGTTAATGTTTGTAAATCCATATTGCCTATTTATGGACTTTATAAATATCAATTACTCTTGTATGTTTTTAAGAGTTTGAACAATTTTGGCTATCGTACCATTAGTTTTTCCCAGAATTAATCGTTTATGTATACATGACATCAACAAAATCTAAGAACACCTAGATGCAGATTAGAAACTACTAAACAACGCATTGAATACATGGGTAGTTTAGAGTACAACAATTTGCCTGCAAATATGAAAAGAATAAATAGAATATCACACTTCAAATGTGAACTAAAAAGTTTCCTTTTACAGAACCTTGAAACGCTTCTTATGTAATTGCGGAATAATCCTAAAGAGTATTTTACGGATTCAAAACATGTATGTTTTGACATAATTTTTTATATATTACGATTTTCCTTTTTTTTATCTCTTCTTTAATACATAATTATACTTTTAATAATATTAATTTTGTAATTACTTTGTACATGTTTTTTGCCAGCTTGCCTCTAACATGCCTTAAGGGCGCTGAGGCCATTTTTTAATGTGATATATATTTGTACATGAATTAATAAATTCAAAAAAAAAAAAAAAAAAAAAAAAAAAAAAAAATTATTTTTTCAATATAAGATCCATTCTCTTTCAATTAGTCAAAAATTATAAACAAACAAAGTAGTGCACCTTCCCGACGCACACCCCGTATTATGCAGGGTGTACGAATAAATATTGTGACCACTGTATTTGTAATGCGATACATTTTTAATTACAAAATTTTAATTTTACCGCTTTACCTTTATTACCACGCTAAAAAACCAATTTTTGGATTTATTTTTTCATTTTGATTTCCATTTCTTCAATTATGTCAAGTAGCGCCATCCTATTGAAATCAAATGCCGTCGCTTAAGTTAATCAATGACTAAATTTCAAATGATCCTAAACCAAAATATCATAATACTTTTATAGTTTAATACATCATGAAATCCCTTTCAAAAGAAGTACAAATATTTGAGTAGCAAAATTTCTCGAAATTATGGGAAATTTCCTGGATATTCCTGCCCTCTTATAGCTATATTTTGTTCTGTTATAACCATATTTTTTTTTTTTTCATAGAACTCCGCCCTTTTTTCACAACGTTTTTTGTATTCAATTTTCTTAATGATTTCCATTAAAAAACTGCAATGTAATAGTTTACAAAAATTATTAATATTTCAAATTATTGTGACCAATAGACTAAACAGTAAACATGCAACAAAAGTTCACAACATTGGCGTAGCAATATATTCTCCCTGGAAACCTTGGGGGTGTTAAAAAAAGTTCTGGGTGGTCAAGTACCCCCTGTATCCCTTGTTACGACCATGCGTATATGCCTCTTAATCAAACCGTTTGTTAAATCTTTAAAAATGAAATATTTGTTAGAAAAATATCCATTACTGCGATTTTCATACATTAGAACAGAACTAAAATAATACGTTCTTTCTTATTATGATGCCAAATGCAATTTTTATCAAAGTGCCAAGAAATCAGTGAATCAACTACTCCGTCGACTTATCGCAAATAAAAGACTTAAGACACAAACTCAGCATAAACATACGAACGTAAATCTATTTGCGTTTTTTTATTCCTATTTATCATGCTTAATAAAATGATATAACATTAACAGCTTATTGGTAGCAGCATTACAAATTGGCATATAACACACAAAATTGTACATACGAAATATATCATTAACATCGTCACTCATAAACAACTTAAACAAAACTGAAAGAAAAAACATAAACGATTTACATAATTTCGATTGAAATGGTTAATTAGGAAAATTATAATACATTTGGCAAAAGTGTTCAAACAGACATAAATATTTAGACAAAAACGCGCCAGCCAGCATAATAACAAATACAAATGGATAATCATTCAGTTTTTGGCTCATTTTGTTATTTATTGGCAACATTTGATGTGTAATTGAGTTGTTTAAGTGAACAACGGATGGAAAACACGCACCAAAAATGTTTCAAATGGCCAACAACGGTAGCCTAAAAGTAAAAGTCTCATGAAAACTGACATAAATGATATGTTATATAGCAGTAAATCATTTTGAAAAAAAAGAAAAAAAAACACACAACGACACCAGTGATGACCTCAATCGTAATCGTCTGTAAGCATTTTCCTCTTGATGGATCCACTTAAATTGAATGGCTGCAACGACGGTAGCTGGAGTTAAAGCGCCATATCATATGAAGAGATACCCCAGATATCAATGGCACACGTAAATCGTGTTAATTGCTTGAAATTATAATTGTTAATCATTTGAAAGTTACTACATAATCACAAATAGTTTTTCTAATGTGACCGTTTCCCCACAACACTCTCCTATACATTTACGACGATGGAGGTTAAAGGAAAGTGTTTGCATTTCGCCTGTGAAAAGGAAATGAAAAGGAAATCACATTGAAAATTTGTATAGCATTAATAACTTTCGTTATAAAGCTTTTAACGAAACCGTATAATCGTAAATCTCAAATTCAAACCCTTGCTCTTGAAGACGCTGATGTATCATACCAATCACCATCGTAAATCATTTATAAAAGGTGTCCCAACAAGAACGCAAGATTTAAATTTGGCGCCATTCGAAGTGTCATTGTTTGACATTTGAACAACTGTTATTGTTTGCTAGTAGAAGATACGAGGTTAGTAAAAATGGAGCGCTACACGAATGAACAACGCATTCTCATTGTGAAATTGTTTTACCAAAATGAGGAAGGTTTTGCGGCTGCAGTTCGCAAATTGCGAGCAATTTGGGGTCACAATAATACTTCAAAAGAGTCAACTGTAAAGAGATTAATGGATAAATTTGCCAAAACTGGGTCTGTTAGTGATGTAAAGACAACAACGCGTCTTCGACCAGGTCGATCGACCGAAAATGTAACAGCTGTATGTGATGATATCGCTCAAACTTCATCCACCTCAATTCGACACCGAGCTTAGCAAATTGATGTCTCCAAATCCACTATGCAGCGAAATTCGAAGAAAGATTTGCATCTTCATGCGTACAAAGTTCAATTGACTCAGGAACTGAAACCAACTGACCATGGACAACGAAGGGAGTTCGTTAATTGGGTATTGGAGAGACAACTTGAAAATGCTGATTTTGCCGATAAAATCATCTTCAGTGACGAGGCAGAATTGTCGCATTTGGGGTGAGGAAACTGCTCGAGTGATTCACGAGAAGCAAATGCATCCTCAACGTGTCACTGTGTGGTGTGGATTTTGGGCTGGAGGAATCATTGGACCTTTTTTTATGAAGATGAGGCATGTCAAGCGCAAACAGTCAATGGTGTTCGGTATCGTGAAATGATAACCAGTTTTTTCGTGCCTAGAATTGAAGCAATAAATGTGGAGGGCATATGGTTTCAACAAGACGGCGCCACATGTTATACAGCCAGAGAAACAATTCAATTGCTGCATCAGTCATATCCCGGTCGTGTTATTTCGCGTTTTGGAGACCAGAATTGGCCACCTAGATTGTGCGATTTAGTTGTTAAAGGATTGCGTAGCCAAATATTTGGCAAACAGCACTCGGGAATTGTAAATCTATATATATAAAAATGAATATCTGTCTGTCTGTGTACAAAAATAGTTTGTAAGAGAACTCCTCTCACACGGCGTACCCGATCTTCATGAAACTTTCAGGGCTTATTCGTGTCGGCCAGGAGAAGGTTTTTAACTATGTCCGAAGGTCGAAATCGAGGCGAGTGACTTGATAAAGACAGACAGATATTCATTTTTATATATATAGATTCTACTGTACGGGCGTTGTCAGTGAACTCCTCCTAAACGGCTGGCCCGCTTTGCATAAATTTTTATATATGCGTCTGGGTGGTGCCCGGGATGGTTTAGATTTACAATTCGGTCCAATTGGACAAAGGGGCGTGGTACCTCCCATACGAACAAAAAATTAAAAATCAATTATTTTTGCTCCTGCTTACGGTATTTGAACAAAATTTGGTGCGTAGGTTTGGTGTACATATCTTAAGTGCTACTGCAAATATGGGCGGGATTGGACAATGGGGCGTGGTACCTCCCATACAAACCATAAATTAAATATCCAATATTTCTGCTCCTGTTTACGGTATTTGAACAAAATTTGGTACATCGGTTTGGTGTACATATCTTAAGTGCTGCTGCAAATATGGGCGGGATTGGACAATGGGTACCTCCTATACAAACCACAAATTAAAAAGCAATTTTTTCTGCTCCTGCTAACGGTATTTAAACAGAATTTTGTTTAACATTGAAACATTTCCAATAAAAATAAAATTTGAAGGCAAAGCAACGTTTGCCGGGTCGGCTAGTAGACTATATGGACCAGCTCCACCTGATATCTCCCACAAAAATTGTCTGATTTTTCCTAATTCCATTTGTTCTCTGTGAATTTTGTTCATTGTATTGAATTACAATATTTGAGAAAAAATACACACATTGGGCGCGTCTCTTGTTATGTTTCCAATACAAATGAACGATTTAACGCGCATATTCCTCGGTTTATACCTTTTATTCAGTTATACCCAATTCAGTCAAAGGCCAAAGTAGGGTATCGGAATGAAAACGGACTACCTTCGACGTAACCCTACCGATAGCTTCCATACAAATTGGCCAATAAATTTCCGAAATAAATACGTTTCTATATATCTGTGGTCACAACCCATAACAGCCTAAGTCTGTTTTTCAATATTTTCAGTACAGGAGATTAAAGTTTTGAATCTTCACTGAAAATCAGGAGAAGGTGTTTTTTGGAAAACTTTGCTACAGATTCCAAGGAAACGAATTTCTTTACTTAGTTGTTAACAAAAAATAGTTGTTTATTCTCGCAGTCAAAAGATATTATCGAAAAAGTCACTTAGGCTCTTATGAATTGTTGAACGAAAGAAAGTCAAAAAGTTCAAGTTGAGTTAGGCTATTATTCCAGATTAAATAAAAAACTTTAAGTGTGTTTATCAAAAAACGAAATTGTAATTCGGAATAAGAGCCTAACTCAAGTTAGGAAAATAAAATTGTTTCTTTATTTTTTTGGATTAACGACTTAAGTTGATTTAGGCAATGATGAAAAAATAATGTTTATATTTGTTGTAATCCTAAATTGACTTAGGCAGTTATGCCAAAACAGTCATTTAGAAAAATAACTTAACTTATTAGGTTTTTTAGGATTA
>JAHXMU010000671.1:402077-422500 GCA_019455685.1 Philornis downsi
TTGCATTACATTTTTTTTTTTTTTGCGAAATTGATTTCTTCGATTTTTACAAAATCTGATTTTGTTAAGCAAAAAAGTTGCATTGAATTTTTTTACGAAATAGACGTTTAGACGTATAGAGTGTTGTGCAGAACGTCTTCGGTGAACAGATTTTCTTGGAAATAAATGTTAATACGTGACATAAGCAGTTCAAACTAGGTCGAGGAGAAGTTGAGAACAAAGAGCGTCTCGGGCGACCATCATCTACCGATGAAAATTAAGTCCAATGTATCCAAGATATGATGTTCAATGATCTGATCTTTCTGATGTTCTTGATTTCAAGCGGGTTAGTCAACTTCATTTTGAAAGATATTGTTGGGCTCCGATGATTCAAACACCAATTGGTACCAAAAGTAATTCATTTTTTAGAAAAAACTGTCGCCTTAAAATCTGTGAAAAGATGACTTCTATCTACCAGCATTTCGGGGTGGAACTCCATCAAGAAAATTGGTCACGAAATTTGGGACTAAATTTTTCCATCAGACAGTACTAAATATGTTTTCCCACGGAGTACAATTTGTTAATTGGCAACACCAACCATTGTCTTTTTTTCCAATACTGAGATCTGAATAACTTAAATTTTTAGGACTTGATACATTCGGAAATATGTAAACTTTTGCAATGAAATAATAATAAAAAATACACATTTTTGCAAATATATTATTAAATACATTATGATGTAAAAACATAAGTTGTTCTGATTTCAGTGTTGGAAACTAAAACAAGAAAAGCTGGCAATGTCGCGAAATTGTTTCATTATACTAGAAAAACGGGAGGCATACTAATTGCAATTTTATATAGCCCATATTTGTTTTATGGTGACGAGGTAAGTGAAACTTGAGCTTTTTTGACAAGTTTCCCAATATGTAACTTTTCACAAAAATCCATCAACATTATTTGTTGCGTACATTAACTGAAAAACACATCGAATCACTTTGTGGTGTACAACACCCATGTAATTTAGAACTCTGTTACACTTAAATTTGTATTTTTTTAAGCTCTATACGAATACATTTTTTTTTAACTTTTAATTAATTTTAATTTATTTATTCAGGATAGTAATTTTAAGCCTTTAGGCCGATTTGATTAAATTACAAAGTTACAACATATCTTCTCCATAATTCAATAACAAATGCATTATACAACTTTACAATACTAATGTCATAAAAATGTTGTGTATCTTAATAGCAGAAAAATATAATTTGCAATATGACTGCCTACTTCACTTATTAGAACTGTTCACTATACAGAATTATAACTTCAATTGGAATTTAAAGCTACTCCATAATATAACGAAACAATTTAATAACAGATTAAATGGTAAAAGTTAATAACTACCACATTTAAAGATTTAATTAACTAAGTAATTGAGATGCTATACAAGTAATGGTTTAAAAAAAAAAAAGGAAAGTAAAAATAAAAAGTTTTAGCGATAACCATTTCCCCGTTCAGAATGAAAAAAAAAGATAGATAGCAAACTATCTGACGGTAATATAAAAGAAAAAAGGGCTCAGGGCTCATTAGTTGTTCTTTCGTCCATGCTTGAAATGTTTTTGTATATCATTTTTTTTTAGCATTCTAACTTACTTAGTTAGGCAAATTAAAGTGTTTTCTATAGAAAAAAAGGATTTCTGGAATCTGTTTAAGAATTTTCAAAGGCGTAGGGTTTGCAACCCTGCGTTTGGAATAGATCGAAGAAAGTTTACGCAAATTACAATATGTTCTGAAGATCGTACAGATATATTTGGTTACACCGGTATGTTCGCAAGAAAAATGTTACGTTCTTTGATGGAATAATAAATTCATGATCATTTATATGATCTAATTGTTTTTAAATCGAATACTATCGTGACATTAAAAGCTAGTACTGTGTTGATTTTTCATGGCGAAACTCCGTATAAAATAAAAAAAAGAATCTAAAATTTTTTACCAGACGACTTTTAGTGAGAAAAATTTTCTTACACTACTGATAAGTAAAACATATATAAATATGAAACATTGCATTATGTCAGCCATAAATGCTAATTAACGCAGCATCGGAAATTTTGTTTCCTCATGAAATAAAATCAGTTCGGCCAAGTTTTTGCATTGTTTTCCAACACTGAAATCGAAATAACGCTTATATTTTGCATCATAATATGTTCGATGTTTGTGAAACAATGCCTTTTTTCTATTTAAATTTTATTATTGAAATAGAACATAAAAAAGTTTTAGAATTTTATGTTGTAGCAGGTATAGTCAGTTGTCTATATGTGCTGTTTATGAATCAGCTGACAGAAAATGATCGCCACGAAAAAACATAGTACTGCCCGAGTAAAATAAAGTTTACGTTCTGAGCCACAAACGTCCCTGTGCGAAAATTTTGACTGTCATAACTTTCAGTAGCATCAGAAACAAATACTCGTTATGAGAAACGAAACAGTTTCGTTTGAACCGCGCAATACACGGTACAATATTTTCCAATTTAAATTTTAAAGAAATCGTCGGTTTTTATGCTGCCATGTCGTTTTCTAAAAGAAATTTAACAGACAGGCGAAACAAAAAAGAAAACAAACCAAAAGACGCATTCATTTATCGAAAACAATGCATCGTATAAATAATTTCGAATCCCTATTAACAAAAAACTGCCCAGTGCTATATTTGTCTTTCTTATTTCAATCCGGGTCAAGGCTAAACTCCTGTTCGTCATGAACTTCTTCTCCAGCTTGAACGCTGTCTGATCTACGGGAGTTAATTTTGTTAGGAGAGCAGCTGAGGTCTAGCCGGAGTAAACTTCGCCGATTTCGTCTCCAGTCGATTTTTACGAGCTTCTTTTACCAACCAAATCATTCGCCATAGACAGTAACAGATGTTAACCATTTGGTATCAAGTCCTCTCAACCCCAGTCTCTGACAGCTTCTAGCAATCCACTATTGATATGTATGGGAAACAGTTCTCCTTCTATTGGCTAAAGCCGGCAGCCTCCCGGCTTTAAATGGCCCAATTAAGAGTCTCTGGACAATTGCTTCCTTTACATGGTTCAATTGTAGATAATAAATGAACGAATTAAGATTCTGCCTGTGGAGGAGTAACTGATTACAGATGATTCCCTGCCAGTCCCACCAAATACACAGGAAAACCTTCCTGGCTGGCAATACCGTCGGCCTTTAAACGTTTTGTGGATATCGTCATAACTAGCTATTTATTTAAACCTCCTACATGTATATACAGTTGACATTTTGCTTTGCTCAATCGAATAGTTTGTGATGAATTTTTTGTCAACTGCTTTTTATATTCCGTCTGCACATCCATTCAACGTACTTCATTGTTTATTCTGATAAAATAAATACAACTTTTCTTAACACATTTCTCCCTATATAAATGTAACTGTACTGCCATACCATTTATGTAATAATCCCATAATCTTTTTATTCCTTTCTTGCAGTTACTACGCCGATGACACTCTCAACTGCGAAGTATTCCACTATTGCCAGGAAAATCAGCGTCACTCCTGGATATGTCCCGAAGGTTTTACCTTCCATCAAATCCATTTGATCTGTATGCCACCCTCCCACGACAACATCTGCCAGCAATCGTCCAAATACCATATAGTCAATGAGTACCTGTACAAACCAGTGAATTTGCAAGAGCATCAAAGTAAACCCAATGTAACACTGCGCTATTCGGAACGTTATTATCCCGAGAACTATTACGATCACGATCGCTATGAGGATGATGAAGAAGCTCCCAGACAGCATCGCGTGCAACATCACAGACAACCAGTGAGGAAGAGTGTAAACCTATTGTAAAACGAAATTTCAATTGATATTCTTATTTTTTATAATACCAGATTCAAGTTGGATTCCAGCAGCAGCAGCCACAACAACAGCACTCTCAACCCCAATACCAGAGATCACAACAAACCGCAGCACCCTTGCAACAACCCATTCGCCATCAACCTGTCCATCATCAGCAACAGTTAGCGCAACCACAACAGACGACTGCGTACCGCAAACCTTTGCCAGTGACAACTACTCAGCCCCAAATTCAGCCACAAATTCAACAGATACGTGCACAACCACCAGCGCCCACTGTGACACCGTCGCCTTATCGTTATTTCACCGCCACCCCCCAACTACATCACTTGCAACAACAGCAGCAGCAGGTATTCCGGACACCCGAAGAAATCAACATTTCACTGCAGCAAAGACGTCCCCAGATCTTCATAGCCAGCACTACACCGCGTTATTATGAAGATGAGTATTTGTATGAGAGGAAATAAGTGGCGAGGAGTAACAATGGAGAGAGGTGAACTTGACCTTATTTCTTTTGTTAGAATTTACTCATTTCTCCATCCCCCATCATTCCAGCTTCATTACTCCTAGTTTTCACATTTCGAAAGAAAAATTTGTCATTTTCCTTGCACTTCGTTCGTCGTTTTGTTGCGAGGTGAAAAATTTATGAATTTATGTATTTAGTAGTACTTTTCTTATATTTTAAACTATGCTTTATAATTACTTACCATATACTACTACTTCTATTCTCTAGTTGTTGTTAAGGTTTAATTTAATTTCTATTAACAAAATACTGCGAATAGTCCCATGCAAACGAAAAAAAAAAAAACAAATTACAAAACAATTGAGATTTATTTTATAATTTAATGAACGATAAGTTTTGATTCTAGTACGAATAGTTTTGAAAAGATCTATTTTTTCCTGTAAAGTTGAAATTAGCAAATTCTTTACAAAATGAATAAAATGTTTATAAAAGATACTGAAGGAATTGGACGTGGTGTTTGCTTTTAAACGTGAAAACAAATACCTCAGGCAACAAACCTTGTTTGGTATATATAAAACTAGCATTGGCCTAGAATGGAAATACTTTAAATTATGGCTGCTTTTTATGGGGAAAAAATGGCGGTGACGGTACCCCATTGACGCAAATTAAATTGTTTTAATAAAGAAGGAAAATTAGAAAAAGTTTTGAAACAGACCGCCTTAACACAAAAAAAGGCTTTTCCGAACACCGTCGAGAAGGTATACTACTTTGTTTTGCCGCCATTTTGTTGAACATTAGTCGAGACGTGGCAAAATTATTATGGAAAAGTATTCGATAAACCAACGTATTTTATTCGTTAAAATATTTTATCAAAATCAATTATCGATTACTGTGTCGATGAGAAAGTTACGTGAAATTTTTGTGTGAAAAATTTTATTATGTGAATAAACAGAATGGTCGTTTCTAGGCAATGGAAAACCCTCAAATTATTCATCAGTCACCTTTGAATCCATTAAAAGTGACGATCTGGTGTGCAATTTGGTCAGGAGGAATCACTCATTCATTGAAACTGAAAACGGCGTAACGGTAACTGTCAATGGGGAGCGATATCGTGATATGATTGAAAGCTTTTTAACGCCACAACTGCATGCTTTGGGCTTAATTAACATGTGGTATCAACAAGACGATGCCACATCGCATACAACCAGAATTACAATAGAATTACTGCGAGACCTCTTTCCACAACAAGTTATTTCAAGAAATAGTGATGTTGATTGGCCTCTATGGTCGCCTGATTTTATTGCTCCGGACTTCTTTTTGTGGGGATATCTGAAAAACAAGGTTTATGCAAATAAACCAGAAACGCTTGAGCAACCCAAACAAAATATTCGTGATGAAATTAATGAAATAACGCGTAAAATGTGTGAGAATGTAATGTAAAATGTAACAGAGGCGAACATTTATCTGATATTGTGTTCAATACATAACTGCCGACATTAAATAAAACATTTATCAATTAATCAAAAATTATAAACATAAAAGCTATACTACAGCTTCCCGACGGACACCCTGTATTATTACCAAAATTAGGCAAAATTTTATATGATTTAAGCCGACTTTAACATGAAACATTTTGTTGATTTCATAAACAAAATCCAAGATGTTCACACTGCCACAAATTTTGAAGATAGGCCTCTCCTCCGCCAATCTGAATTATGTTCCATGCTAGCGAAATCAATTTGGTATTTGCTGGCTGCGAAGAAAGGATTGACAATTGCGATAGTACCAAAATTTTCAGCCCTAGATAATCCAAATTTTACTTGGCCCAGTGTGTCACACACCGTGAGTAAGGCTTTCACGGCGAGACTCACGTAAAATCCTACTTCCTGTTAGTTGCTAGTTTTGTATCACAAACATGCCAACACAGGCTTATTGTATGAAATGTTATAGAAAAATGTCCATGATATTCTAAATAAAAAATAGTTGCTTTTATCCCTCCTATCTACTATCTGACAAAACTACGGCCGAGGGAATGGGCTTGAAATAATTAGTGGGGGAAAAAATCCCTGTTGAGCAAATTCAATATTACCACTTTATGCAACAGTTTTTTTAGCTTAAACATTCATATTGTTTGTGCATGTATTCATAAACAGAAAGAGTATTCAAAAACAATTTTATATATGAAAAGAGCCTTTCAGGCCTTTTTTCTGTATGAAAAGTCTTCTAGAACGATTTTCTATATTGAAAGAGCCTTCTAAGACCATTTTCTACATGGGAAGAGTCTTTCAAGCCCATTTTCCACAGAAAAAGAGTTAATAGACCCTTTCCTTATGAAAAGAATCTTTCAAGACTTTTTTTTATATGAAAAAATCTTCCAAGATGTTTTTCTATATAAAAAGAATTGTCCCTATTTATATAAAAAAAATTCTTCTAATATTCTTTTCTAAGCAAAAAGAGCCTTTCAATAACCTCTGTGTAAATAGAGTCTTTCAAGGCCCTTTCGTATATGAAAAGTAGATTTTTAGGTGAAAAGTTTCTTTCAAAACTCCTTCTCTTAGAAGACCGATTTCTACTTGAAAAGAGTCTTCGATAATATGTTTCTATATGAAAGGGACTCTTTTTTTGAGACCAATTTCTATACAAGAAAAATATTCCAAGACCTATTTCTATATGAAGTGAGTCATTCAAGACCCCTTAAAATAAGAAAAGAGTTTCTGTATGAAAAGAGTTTTCCAAGACCCTTTTCTGTGTAAAAAGTGCCATCCAAGACTCTTTTCTTTATAAAACGTGTCTTCCAAGACCTTCTCCTATATGAAAACAGTCTTCCAAACTCCATTTCTGTGCAAAATAAGTCATCTCTATAAAAGAAGAGCTCTCCATGATCTTTTGCTACGTGAAAAGTTTTCCAAGGCGCTTTTCTGTTTTAAAGGATTGTTCCAAAACCTTTCTCTCTATGAAAATTGTCTTGTAAGAGTCTTTTCTATAGGAAAGGTGTTTTCTGAGAGCGCTTTCAGTAGGAAAAGTACTATCCAAGGTCCCTTTTCTATATGAAAAGTATAAGATCCTTGTATAAGATCCTAAAAAGCAAATTTCTGCTCTATATAAAAAGTAACATCGAAAACAGCATCGTTTAGTCAATGTGAATAAAATAATCAAGAGTAAGAATAGCTTAAAGACATAAGTGATTCAAAAAGGTAAACATACGGGAAAATTCAGAGAAAACGTTCATTTATTAAAAACAGTGTACACAATTGGTTCACAATCATTTTTTTCTTGCTTCTTGGAATACATAGTCATTGTTGCCATGAAATAAGTACAGATAGCTATTGGTATCGATATGGTGATATGGCATGCAGTAGTGGAAACATCTTGCAGTTGGGACAAAAGTAACAATCTACCTATATAGAGGTAGAAGCTTGGAATTGGCTGCATATTTTGAAAAGAAACATTCTGTTCTATACTGTACTGTTGTTGATGGTTTATTTCAAACAATGACCAGCCATATGACAAAACTGAATGGAAATTATTTATTGATGGTTCTAAGTACAATTTAAAGGCTCTCCTTTTGCATAATGGGAATAAAACCCCACCCATACCATGCCGTTAATACAAAGGAAAATTACGAATCAATGACTGAAATTTTGACATTACTCAAATACAACGATAAATAAATAAATAAATTTCTTTTTATATATAGTATAGACCATCGTAAATAACTGTAAATTAATCTGTTGCAGGTCATTGGTTTGTTGACTGGTACGCAAGGAGATTTCACAAAATATTGTTGTTTCCTTTGTCTATAAAATAGTCGCGCTACATGTCATCATTACGTCAGAACAGAATCGCCAAAAAAAACTGAAAAAAAAACATTTCAATTGAACCATTAATTGATCCAAATGACGTTCTTCCCCCGCCACTGCACATAAAATTGGACCTTTTTAATTACTTTGTCCAGGCTCTGGACAAAGATGGTGCAGCATTTAAATATTTGTTAGCGGTTTTTCCTAAAATTTCATATGCTAAAACCAAAGAAGGTATATTTGTTGGCCCTCAGATCGGGAAGCTATTGAATAATGACCATTTTTTTTTCAATGTTTGTTGGAGAAAGAATATGCAGCCTGGAAATCTTTCAAGAGCATCGTGAACAGTTTTCTTGGAAACAATAAAAGTGAAAATTGCAGACAAATTTGTGTTGAATTATTGACAAATTATCACGAATTAGGTGCACGAATGTCACCTAAAATACATTTGCTTCATTCACATTTGGATTTCTTCCACAAAACTTAGGTGCGGTGAGCGGCGAACAAGGGGAGCGTGCTCACCAAGATTTAATGAAAATTGAAATAAATTATTAAGAATTTTGGGACAAAAGCATGCTGGGAGACTATTGCTGGACTACGTGAAACCGAACCAACAAAATACCAACAACGCCATTCACATTTGAAAATTCATTGATTTTTAAATAAACGAATGATTTTTTATGTAAAAAACGAATAAAAACATTTTTTTGTATATCGTTAATCTGACGTGTCAGAGAAAACCCAATTACAGATTACCATAGAAAAGATATTTGGTAGCTTCATTCCAAAACCTTGTTGACTAGTGTTATGTACTTGAGCGTCAAATATTGGCATAGCAAACTGTAATCTGTAATTGGGACGTAGAAACTTTTCTTATAGAAAATACTCTTGAAGATGCTTTTCACATAAAAAAGTCATGGAAAACACTTTTCTTTAAAATCACCGTTATAGAATTCACTTTTGTTACAGAAAGGAGTTTTCGTATAAAAAAGTGTTAGGGTAAACAGTTGGAGTTCCCTTTTTATTCAGAAACATAACATAACAAGAAACTTTCTGTAAAAGAAAATATCTAGCGCGAAACTCTTCATATCAAAAACTTACTTGGGAAGTGGTTTTAATTTTGAATAATGTTTTAAAACAAACTTTCATATAGAATCCGACTTCGAAGGCATTGTTACTGTAAAAAAGTGCCTATTCTACGTCTTCGTATGAAAGTGTCTTCCAAATCAATATGTGAAATATATTTTCCAAGAGTCATTTTCATGTAAAAAGTGTATTTCAAGACAAGTTTACAATTGAAAAATGTTTTCAAAACATTTCTACATAAGAAATATTTTTCCCTAGACACTTATTTATACGAATTCTATTTAACCCTGCAGAGAATATTAAACTTACATGGAAAATATTGTTTACGGTTGACCGCATCTTCACCGATATTCCGCAAAATTGATTCTCCCATTCCATGTCTACAAAAATAAATAATCTCAACAAAAAACATACATCTTTATATATACATATAATTCTATTGTACGGGCGTTATCAGTGAACTCCTCCTAAACGGCTGGACCGCTTTGCATAAATTTTTGTATATGCGTCTGGGTGGTGCCCGGGATGGTTTAGATTTACAATTCGGTCCAATTGGACAAAGGGGCGTGGTACCTCCCATACAAACAAAAAATTAAAAATCAATTATTTCTGCTCCTGCTTACGGTATTTGAACAAAATTTGGTACATCGGTTTGGTGTACATATTTTAAGTGCTGCTGCAAATATGGGCTGGATTGGACAATGGGGAGTGGTACCTCCTATACAAACCACAAATTAAAAATCAATTATTTCTGCTCCTGCTAACGATATTTATACAGAATTTTGTTTAACATTGAAACATTTCCAATAAAAATAAAATTTGAAGGCAAAGCAACGTTTGCCGGGTCGGCTAGTATTTCATATGACAACAAAGTTTGTTCACAACACCACTAATAAAATAATAATGATATACCTTTAACTAACGCGAAGTTGATGTGACTTAGTTGATGATAACTAGTTATACACAAAACACACAACTTAGCTACCAGCGAAATTCATATTGACGATCCAATGATATTTGATGCAAACAACCATTTAGCACTAAACCATTTAGTAGTAGTTGATACACATTGATGTTCTATATTATGTATTATATGTTACATATGGTATATTCGAATTTATAAAGAAAATACCGAATAATTGTTTTGAAATTATACTCATTGAAATTAATGCAATAATATTTATATGTATAATATTTTCTTCATCAGAAGGATTAGACCGTCAGCCAAAGGCAGTCATGGCACAAAATGCCAGTGACTAGAATGATTAGTTCAAGTTACTGCAAATCAACTGCGGATTTTTTCAGCTATGCAACTAAGAAAATTTTACGCGTTACGGATTACTTGAACTACGCTACCCCAAAAATAAATTATGTAGCAAATTGTTTTGCACCAAAATTAATATCCGCCGTTAAAATTTTCCTTCAGCGGCCACCGACTATATAAAATCGAAGGTACCGCCGTCAAAGTCATATTCAATCGTCTTAGAATTCTACTCAGTGGTGCCAACAGAAAACGCTTGATTTTTACTGTTCTGCATACATGCCTTGTATTTGTACAGTAGAGTGGTTATTCTTATAGCGGACGTTTTCCAGATCCGTTTGTTCTGTGCTGTAAAAGTTAATTATCCAAGAAGAAACTCGAAAATGGCTAGCGAAATTAACGAATCACAGTACGATGTGTATGTACCAAAGATTAATGAATTGGCTCAGCAGTTCGTCGATGATTTGATGAAGGAAAAGGCGCGACTACCAAATGATTTTCCAATAATAACCCAGGTCTTGGAGGATGGTATGTGTGCTGGAGTGTTTGAGCGGCATTTCTTTGTGCTGTGTCCTACATGCAGTATTGTCGCCATTTTTGTGTTATTATACTGCCAACTATAGTCTATTAACTGGTTAATCCATATTTATTTCTGCAGCTATCGATCGCATTTATTCCACTGGTCGCATACCTGGCAGAGATCTTCCGGCAGATATCTACAAACAGAAACCCATAAAGCTGTCACAAAATGTTTACTTGCCCACTAAACAATACCCAAAATTCAATTTCAAGGGGAAAATTCTTGGACCCAGAGGAAACACACTTAAGCGTTTGCACCAGGAGACCTTATGCAACATTGCTATCAAGGGTCGCACCTGCATGCGCGATGAGGAACGTGAGGAACAGCTGCGGCAGTCGGACGATCCCGCGCTCAATCATTTGAAGAAAAATCTGCACGTGGAAATCTCCACTGTGGCAGCTCCTGCAGAGGCTTACGCCCGTATGGCCTATGCTCTGACTGAAATTCGTAAATACATTATTCCAGATAAGAATGATGAAATCTCGCAAGAACAATATCGTGAGATGATGGAAATGAATCCAGAGTTTGCCAGAAAACCGGTACTACAGAAGTGAGTAAACTAATTAATGTAGTGGCTTAGAGCAGATAATCTATGTTCATCTTTTTCTTCAAACAGGTCAGTATTCGGAAAATTGCAGTCTCTAAAGGGTGGACTTGGCGGAAACTATAGAACGTATGTTTTAAATTTAAAGTAACAAGGCGGACGTTTCCTTCTGAAAGTGTCGTGTACAAAAAATTGCCACCACACAGTTTTTGTATAGAAAAATATTTTGTCAATTTCGCGTAAAAAATGTCGACAGACAATTTTGGTACAGAAAACTGTCTTGCCAGACAATTTTCGTATCGAAAAATGTCTTTGCAGACAATTTTCGTAACGAAAAATGTCTTGGCAGACAATTTTCATAACGAAAAATGTCTTGGCAGACAATTTTCGTAACGAAAAATGCCTTGGCAGACAATTTTCGTAACGAAAAATGTCTTGGCAAACAATTTTCGTATCGAAAAATGTCTTGGCAAACAATTTTCGTATCGAAAAATGTCTTGGCAAACAATTTTCGTATCGTGAAATGTCTTGACAGACAATTTTCGTATCGAAAAATGTCTTGGCTTTTTATATAGACAATTTTCGTATGGAAAAATATCTTGAAGCATATGTTGCGTTCATACCCTAAAACTTTTCTTTAATGTCTTCTTAAACTTAATAATGGAAGGCTATTTTATCATTTATTATTATACTTTTAGTTATGACGATGACAGCGATGCACACCAAGAAATTCAACCACAATACAAGAAACCAAACAACGAAGGTGCTTTCAAAGGTAAGCTGAGATAAGTATAAAACATATTTTGTTTTTATTCTTTCCTCTTTTTTTTGCCATGAAGTAATTTTTGCCCCATGTCGGTGGTTTTCAGTTTAAATCTTATGATAATTAAGTATTACGGTTACAAATTGAAAGCAGGCACTTTCTAAAACTATTTAATTGGTGATGGAGAATTATTTCTCTTGGAGGCAACACATGGGAATTCAATTAAAAAAATTTCGCTTTAGAAAATGTTTAAATATGGAAAAATATACAAAGAACAACAGCTAATTATGTTCTTTTTACTGTTATCCTCTGGTTATTTTTCATATTTAAAACTTCTAATATGGGATATTTTGACATAAGTAACGCCTGATGCCGCATACAATTATCGTTCATGGTATTTCAAACTAATGTTTCACCATCAATAGATAGGAGATAGTCATTTAAAAATTGCTTTCGAAATCCTCTGAGAACACTTACAAATATGGTTTCTGATCGATTGATTCCAAAATTTATGCCAAAGTTAAGTGTTTGGCGTGTTTTTCTTTTCATATTACAAACTTTAAAATAAACGGAGCAAAAAGCGCTCGAGTTTGTACTTACAAAATCCAAGCTTCCGAAATGATATTGTAAGCCTAGTGAACTACAAAAGATTAATTATTAAAAAGGTGACAAACGAATTCACTACATTCTGAAGCCTCTAGAGCTGACATTTCTCAATTCAGATTGCGCGCAATCTGGATTTTAAAGATTTGTACAAATATAGAGAAAAATTAAAACTACAAACTAATATTGCCGATAATGAAACAGGGCATTATCTTACAAAACACATTAAGACAAATTTTGAAGTTGTGGAGATCTGGAGAAATGCGGGCGACATTTCACTGCAAAAGGTGCCAGCAATGGCAGAACAACGTCCGGATCAATTTTAGTGGAAAAACATTTTCTATTTTTAGGAGTCCAATATTAACAACCTTTCTTTAGCAGAACAACAACATTGATTATTAGTGGTTGACATTGATGAACAACAATGTAAAAAGTTCCTGCTGTGAAATTTCCTGGTTATATTTACGAAATCACTTATATTGACATACAATGTCTCACATTTCAGACTTTTATTTTGATAATGCAATTAAATGAAATTTTAACTAAAAGTAAATTTTTTCAAACCAACACCTTAAGAATTTTCTTTATATATCTTTTTTATTAAATTCAGTTTTTTTTTTTTAATATAAACAGAACATTATTAGACAATAGGTCAGAATGAACTCAAACAATAAGGATAATTAGTCTTATTGTGAATAAATTTAACACTGTGCCCTTTGGAACACTTTATTCAGAGTAGAATTAAGTACGGATTTCCCGTTTCTTTCATGAGCGAAAACTGTTTAGTCTTAAGATTAAGCCACGAACTCTCTCTTACATTATGTGGAACTTTTATTATTTAGATTTTTTAATATTAGCTGGGAGCGTTTTCATGCGCTAACGATAAATTACCGTAATCTGTAAAAGTATTAGTTAAAATCTACAAAAATATTTAAAAATCCGTCGCCCAACTTTCATTCAAGAGAGATGTATGGCCTCTGTACTTGAGTCCAGGATTTAAAATTGCTAAATTTTTGAAATACCCGTTTAACTAAGATTACGAAATTGAAAATAAATGCAAATTCACAAAATATTTAATCTTTTTTGTCCCAACTACAGCCGAAACGTGTTTTTTCATCGTATTATGCCTTAATTTTTACAAAGTCTGTAGCATTATAAAAACTAAAGTACAAATGTGTTTAGACGAACTTAAAATCGGACATCAGTTTATCGAAATCTTTCTCCTTATTTCTCTTTAGCTACTTTTTTTTTCAAAGCGTTTTTCTCGAATTATGTTTATTAAAAAAATTTAATCATTTTTTTTTTATTATATTATTTATATTTTAACGACTCTTTTTTTAAATGATTTTCTCTTAAATTTTAAAATTGTGGAAGGGTTAAGCTTATGTAAAGAAAACTAAGTCATTTTGATGATTTGACTCTTCGTTCCAGAGAAATAGGTTAGAATTTTAATAATTTTTTATTATTTGTCATCCCTATGGAGCAATATTTTCTTGGAAATCTCTTAGAAACCATAATTGTGTGGTCGGCCCTTTCCCTTCGGAGATCCGACGGCAGCGATTTTTTTTTTTTTGCCATATTTGGTATTTATTCAATTTGACTATGAAAGTCGTTTGTAAATCTTCTACTGTGCCATAATAAATTAATTAATGGTTAATTCTTGGCTTCTGTTGCAAATTTTTAAGCAGCGATTGAAAATCTGTTTTATTCCACTGTTTGTAATGTAGTAAAAGTTAATTTACAATAATGGAGAGTAATAACCAATAGAGCATTCATATTATCTTAACTGACATTTATAATAAATTTTAATGAATTTATAACATTTAAATCAATTTTTAGCACCACCATACAATCGCAATCCAGGACCCTCTTCATCATTTGTTGACAAAACGAGAGAAATGCGTTCAAGACCCTATCAAAAATATTCACCATTCAAAAAGTATGAAACTAAGAACTGAGTAAATAAATTCATAGCTATTATGAATCTATAATTATAAAGAGACCGTATGAAAGAGTAACCAATAATTATGTAAAGGGCGTGTGAGTGTTGTCCGTTTTCTTAATAATTTCAAATTACAATCCAAACTTTCTCTCTCGGCCTCCAGCTTTGAAAGGCCTGTTATAAAATTACACCACCGCAAATCAAGTGGAAACATAAGCACATCCCTCCATAAATATATGTGAATTTAATCAACTATATTTGTATAAATCACTAAGATATTTCTTCTCTACAATATGATTAACTCTGTGGATAATTCAATAACACAATAATCTTTATATAAATAATATCGGAATTATCAATAATATATTGCAAACACTGAAATTTAAACATATAAATTGCTACTCAATGATAAGGAATTAAATGTAATCGCAGCAAAAAGTAATAAACTCACTAATAATTTCCCAAAATGCAACATTTAATTGCTTGACGACTATATGGTCTTTGCACTATCAATCATAATAAGATGACGCAACTATTATTAATGACCAACAACTATCATTAAGATTGGTAAGTCCCCTATGTATATTGTATTAATATAAATTTTATTTTAAAAAATTTCTATGAATTTTCAATAAATTGCATTCAATAAAAATATTCATGTGTTTTAAATTTCATATATAATAAAAAAAAGGAAACTATACATGGGGGAACCGACAATTGTGTACGAGTATTTTCACACAACTCTAGTAACAGCGACTGATTTTATGAACAATCGTATCAAGTCAAATTCGGTAGGTATGTTTTAAAACGTTTATTTACAGCTCTATTGAAATAAGTAGTTCCAAATTGAACTGCTTCATAGTGAGTTGAAATGAGAAAAAGAGGAATAATTTTAGAAATAAAAATATTTAGAACTGACACATCCGATATGAATGAATTTGCAGAGACATAGCTGGAGTATTGGTAGGCTCACGTTCTTAAAAAAAACTGCACAGTGTCAAAGCTGGCAGTCTCCACCGCTGAAATTTGTATATCTTCATTCGGAGGAATGAAGCTACATATCATTTGATACGGTCAAAAATGTGACACTCAGAGCATTTAAAATCTCAAGTGTCTTTAGATTAAGTGTCAATTTTAAGTCGATTGAGCGATGTCCTACTGTCTAGCTGAATAATGGATACGATAACTTTCGTAAATCTTTATGGAACTTTGTTAATCTTGGCACAGCCTAATATTTTGGCAGCTCGTAGCCGGGGATTGTAAATAGTCTACATCGGTGGTCCACTTCTGTACTTCCCGTACAAAATGACAACTTTTCCAAAATATAAAAACTCATCATCCATTACCTGTAGCAATCCAAATTTTCCTCTCTTTGCATTATTTCATAATTCCTGGTAAGATTTACAAATGGTCGATTTAACTCGTGCGGGTATATTCTTGGCTTCAGATTTTCCAATCGGTTGCATCAAATTTATCACACGTTGTGTGTTTGCCAAAGTAGGGTTTTAGAATGAAAATGGAGCAGAGTTTGACGCACCAGTTCTACGAAATAAACAACCTGCTCTCAGGTACATACCATACAAATTGCTCAACTTAATTTGTATTGTATATTCCTAAATTCATATCTTTCATTCACTTGCACTATATTCAGTATAATTGAGCTAACATCAAGCATTTCGTGCCAAGAAAGGTAATAAATTGCATTGCCACGCTCCGTAGGGTATCACACATACAAATCGACCAATTTATCAAAAAAAAACAGCCCTTCTACATTTCGCAAACGTAAGACTTCGGAAAGTTAAAATTTTGCCGGTTATTGAAATTTTTACAATTCCAACTCCTTAACTTCTTTAACACTTTGTCCCGATTCCTGACTTCCCGACAAGACAAAGATGATAAGACTGTTGACTTTGTACTGCGATATTTTGATGCCAAAATTGAAAGGAATAATGGATGCTCTTAGTTCAACAAACGGAATATGATAGCAATCATAGCAACAACTCCAATAGATGGTTCAAGTCTTAAGTGAAATATCCCATTTTTGTGAGTGCGGTGCATAGCAATAAGTAGTAGAAGACTCCAGTTATTATTTATTACTACGACCGAACGCATCTAATCCTTATATTCTCCACATGCAGTGGCTACATATTGTACACACATGCATCTGTCGCAAAAATCAGGCTTCGAAAAGTCTTGGTAGTATTAAAGGCTTAAGGATAACAAAACCGCGCATGCTGGCGACCTCCCGGCAGAACTATTTAACAGTTGTGGCAATTAGCTCACTATGAGCATCCCTCATGTACCAAAAACGATTTGGTTCAATGTATAGGTATGTATGTCGGTCGGATGATTCGAACTTAGACGTATTTGTGCCTTATAAGGTTCTATAGAGTGTGATATTGTATATACAAGTACGTAGCCCGCGAAATTTGAAAATTCACATTATTTTTTGAACACACCTCGTATATGTATGATGTGATGATATCCATTTCGTTTTTCAACCCTACTATGTCTACGGATCAGATAATTATGTTTACAAGCATACTCAAATTAATCTACAGCATAGTGAATGCTATAAATTGGTGAAAAAAGATGTTGATGTTTACTTTAAATTTGGGATACTCTTTATGATCGAATTATTAAACCTGTGAACTTTGGCTAACAGATTTGAAAACGCGTCCCTTCACAACATTTTCGAGCAAAACCCGTGTCAGGAGAACATTGTTAACTTGTGAAAACAAAGCATTGTATAGAGTGGCGCATAAGTAACGTTAAAATTTGATCAGTGAATAAATTTTTTGTTTGTCTCTTTTTTTCTCTTTTTACAAAAATAACCAAATAATACTTGGGAAATTTATGATGGAAAGGCTCAGCACAGAACAAAGAAACAAAGTTGTTCAATTTTGCTTTGAAAGTCAGTGTCTAAACTCGTTAGTTTAGACAATCAATTTTATATTAATTTTATATTCTTTGTCTATTTATTGAATTTGTTAACTGAAGTCCGTACCGTACTTTGTCATTTTGAATTGTTTATTAAATATCGTTCTACGATATGTATCAGTAGTTCGATAATATTACTATTGTGAATTAAAAATATCACTCAAGTTAAAGCTTTCAAATAAGCGACGAAGTCTCATCGTAGTTATATAAATTGTAATACTTCACTTCATTTTTATCCATCATATGGTGAGCAACTGCATAGTGCCAAAATAAACGAATTGAATTTACTAATTCTTTTGTTTTCATTTTCTCGCACGCTCATCACATATAACTTCTCTCTAAGAAAACATATACGAAGTCCAAAGCTATAGTCGTTTCTAAAAAATAGCGACTATAACAATTACGTCACAGACCGGTCACGACTTGGAATCGTAGTCTCCTCCACCTGCCCCTACCACTTGGCTACCCATCACCAAGTCCGCATACAGTCCACTCCAGATCCATCAGCTATCACCCCCGCAATTCCCCTTCAACGCTCAACATAGTTTATTCAGTCAGCATTCGATTATTCAGATCATATTGAAATTTCTTTCATGTTCGGAATGCTCCTAGCGCTTCAACAATTTACCGATTGGTTCAGCGTTTTGGGCAACAAAGTGCTGTCTGTGATCTTCCGCGTGCTGGAAGACCTCGTGCTGTTCGAAATGAAGTGACCATTGCTCGAGTGCAAGCAAGTATTGAGGAAAAAATCCGAAACTTCCACCAGGCGACGTTCTCAGCAGTTAGAGATGTCTAGTCGGTCTTTGCAAAGAATTTAACGTATGTTACATCTTTTTCCATATAAGATGCAAATGGTTCACGAATTAAAACCAAATGATGCACAAGAACGCATTCAAAATAGTTAACGTTACTTATGCTCCACCCTATATATATTTCGACTAATAGTGCAGTGCAGCGCAATGAGCTCTTTTATAATTTTTATGACTACAATAGTATTTCTTCTGAAGTAGTGTGTAAAAAGGTTTTATCTACAGATTTTACTTCGATTTTTAGCACCTCTAGTTAATCTGATCCATTATTTAATCTAATGGCTTAAATCCAATTCGCACGATTTTTCAAAAAAAAAAATTAAAAGAGCACAACGTTGCTTAGATAATTATCTAAATTCTCCTTTAATTTGCTACCATCAATCGCTGAGTGATTTAGCATATGCGGCCTTCCTCAACGACAGAAGCGAACAAAATAGTAAAATTTACTGTTGAGCGAGAAATCGGAATAAAGCCATTAAGAGAAGGGTAAAGCGTGAGGCACTTCGAGACTATTTTCTAATTGTTTAAATTTGAAATGTTTATGGAACGTAATTCGTGATAATGGACTAGTTGATAATAGTAAGAGAAATTTAAATTCTGACAATTTGTACGACGTTGCTGATTTGAATAATTTTTTTGTGAGCAACCAGCTTGACGTAATTGGTGATCAAAATAATTTCTTGCCATTTTCATGTAATGATCGAGCATTCTCCTTTCGCTGTATTGATTCTTTTGAATTGATTATAGCACTTTCCTGTGTCAAGCTAAACATTGCGGGCGATGATGGATATACTTTAAAAGTTATTAAGATAGTTTTGCTACTCCTATCTAATTACTTCTTACATGTAGTTAATACTATTATAATGGTATCCACTTTTTCAAGGTTGTGGAAAACTTCTAAAATATTCCCAATTAAAAAGAAAGTCAGTGATAGTGCTTTCGAAAATTTACGACCAATAGCTATATTGCCCGTGCGCTCCAAAGTAGTAGAATACGTTCTGAAGCAACAACTTTCGCAATACATCGAGGAAAATAAACTGCTAAATGATGAGTCTAACGGAATCTATCAGAGCCAATGTTAACGACCACAATTTTAGTATTCTAATCGCTCTAGATGTACATATAAAAAGCCTTTAACAGAGTCGAGCACGTCGGTCTAATAATCAAGTTTTCAAAATTGTATGGTTTTGGGTGAAATGCATGCAAACTTATGTATTCATATTTATGTGATAGGATCAATGCGTATGTCTTAATGGTGTGACGTCAACCGTGGTGCCAGTCAGAAATGGTGTCCCGCAAGGTTCAGTATTTGGACCTATGCTTTTCATTTTGTACCTAAATGATCTGCTTATTATGTTGGGTAAATGTTTATGCTTTGCGTATGCTAATGATGTTCAGCTGCTTCTCAATGGAAGTTACCACAATAATGACGTTATTCAAGCAAAAATTGAGGATGTATTCCAATGTCTCTCTGTGTGAATCCGTCTGAGACAAAAGCAATGTTGTTTGCTTCCCATCCATGTGAATTGAATTTGTCTTACAATGGGGTAGCCGTTATAGGCGTTATAATTGATGATAAGAGGATGGAAGGGGGATAGGGGATAGGTAGATAGCTGGACAGGTGGATGGATAGGGGGATGGGGGAATACGGGGATAGGGGGATATGTATATAGGGAGATAGGTAGATAGCTGGATAGGTGGATGGATAGGAGGATAGGGGATATCCCCTAGGGTGATAGGGGGATAGGTGGATGGATACGTCTATAGGGTTATAGAGTGATACGGGGATAGGGAATAGG
>JAHXMU010000671.1:422600-459570 GCA_019455685.1 Philornis downsi
TGGATAGGGAGATAGGTAAATAGCTGGATAGGTGGATGGATAGGTGTATAGGGGGGTACGGGGATAGGGAATAGGGGGATAAGAGATAGGGGGATATCTGGATAGGGTGACAGGTAGATAGTTGGATGGATAGGTGTGTAGGGGGGATACGGGGGATATCTGGATAGGGGGATAGGTAGATAGCAGTGTTGTGTCAATTCTTCTAAGTCCAAAGCTATGCTTTATTCGAACCAAACTTAAGGAAATGCGCAAGTAGTTTATAATGGTTCTAATTTAGAGTTTGTGCATGACGTGAAATGTTTGGGAGTCTTATTAGATGATAAGCTGCGTTTCGAGAAGCACATTAATCACGTTGTTTTAAGTGTTAACTATGCATTGAGGCAATTATACATAACTAAGTTGTCACTCCCGCTTTATGTAAAATAGCAACTGGTCCATGGCCTAATTATGCCAAGTATTATGTACTGCTTAGAGATATACTCTGCTACTAATCAAAAATATATGAAACTCATTCAATTATCTTTGAACAGATCTGTTTGCTTCATCGTTTCCCTCAAGAGACGTGTACATATAACACCTTTTGTGATTAAATTTCTGGGATGTTCATTTCCTGCATTTATCGATATACGATTGTTGTTATGTTTTTACAAAATGTATTCTAACCAATGTCCGCGTTTCCTATATGAGACTTTTAAATTTTGTCATTCCGTTCGTAGAAGCCAATTGTTTATCCCCAGACTTTGCCATCTTACAGCACGGTCTTTTATGTAAGAGCAGCTCGTAGCTATAATGCATTGCCAAATGAGCTTAGAAATTTAAATGTATCATACGCAATATTTCGTAATAGACTTATCTATCATATACAGTTGACATACATATGTAGGTGAATATTCTTTTACATCTTAATGTTTGCATTTACGAATGATATTTGTTAATTATTGGTTGACATTAAATATATGATTTTATGTGATCAATTTTTATTTTATAAACATTTTTGCATTTACTTTGGTGCATTTATTTCAATTTATGCGTATTGTGATTTGCTAACCAGTTTGGAACTGTAAAATTGTTAACTTGGTTAAAAAAAAAAAACTTGCAATTTGGGCTAACCCACGTATATCATTCGCCTATTTTTAGTGCACTTTAATTTGAGCGTTATAAGTAAATAGTAATAGTAAATTTGATGTTTTATTCTAAGTTATATTTTGTTTTGGTTGTATTTATTTTAAGCATTTTGTAATTTGATTAATATTGGCCAAAAGGCTTTAAATTACAAGACTATTCAATGAATTAAATGAAATAAAATAAGAAATATGAAATATTTAAAGGAAAGATGCTTTTCTATATCATAAAACATATCTTTCCTATAAGAAAACATTAATAAAGATAGTTTTCTATGTGAAATACAATTTTCTAAAAAAGAAACCGCCAAAAAATATAGTTTTGTACACGAAAACTGTCCATAAAGGCAGTTCCTATACAAAAGGAATTAGTAAATACATATTTTATATGAAAGACGTCCAAGAAGATAGTTCCTCACATAAAAACTGGCTATCGCGATACGGATGTACTTTTTTAAATCAAAAGTGATTACTTCGTTTAGGACGGTTATTTACGAACAATGTTCTGATTTCAAATTAACATTCCTCCCATGTAAATTGATATTTTTGAAGATGTTAGATGTCATTGGCTCTGTCCAATGGGTTATAGATGTGCTGTCACGCCAACTAAGTAATTGAAGGTGTTTTACACACCTTCAACAAACTGTATTCATTTTTCTGCATTTCCTAAAACTACTTTATGCCCGTTTCTAAAAAGCAAACTAATTACGAGTAAAAAATAAATTGGAATAAAAAATATGTACTTACTTTCAATGCTCTGAGCATTTTGAATAACAATCAATCAATGACAATTCAAACGAAAAACTAATTTCGGAAAAAATTATCTACATGTAAATGTGGAATTTATATCTTTTAAAAGTTGGAATTAGCTATTGGTTTAGGTAAAAATGTTTGTGTTCTTGTAACCGAGGTAATATAACCTTGCAAATTTTAATTTTTAAATTATTTAAAAAAACCTTTCTTACATTTTGTGTATGACTGTTTTAATTTTGGTTATAGAAAAATTTCAATAATTTAATAGTAATGTAATAATTTATTAAAAATTATATAAATTTAAGTTTATATAGAAAATTGCAAAAAGTTTGAATTTAAAATGCCTTTAGTGCAGAAATTTGATACAAATGTTGTTTATATTAATTTGCTTTTGAAAATTGATTACAATTTGTAGGATGAATTTTGATCGATTCTAAAGAGAGCATTTTGGAAAAAAAAATATTTTTTCAGGTGTTTTGGAACAAAAATTCGCAGACGCCGGCATCAAATGATAACGTTTTCATTGATTATTAGAAAAATAAAGTTATTGGCATTTGATCACTTTAGCACCTCTGGCATCCAGAAGCAAAATTGGCAGCCCTGTCAAATTATACCATATGTAAATGGTAACAGCTGCTTCACTGGCAGCTTTTTTGTGACATAACCTTATTGGACAAAGATTGGGGCTTGTAGAGTTTTCTTCAAATACTACATTTCTAGCATTGCAATTGAGGGAAATATGAACGTAACGGGTATACTTCGTACCGGCGCTTCCTTGGCTAACCGTCAGGTGGTGAGACAATATGCTTTCAAGTCACATTTGAAAATTAAATGGGTGCGTCCCGAAAAAATTCCATCCATACGTCCAGAAAAAAGTGGCGATTGTTCCAAGTTGCCACCAGTCGATCCGAAGGAGCTCTTAAAAGGATTTAATAAATCTAAAGAGATGGAGACGTAAGCTAGTCCAACAATATCGGAATCAGTATTTATAATACAACATTTCCAGGGCCGATGCCGCGGTGAGGTCTTTGTTTGAACTGAGAAATAGTCCCAATTATCACACATCGGATTACTACAGAGAACAAATGATTAAAGAAGTACAAAGGCATCCCCTAGATTTTGGTTCCATGGAAGCACAGTGTGAGTGTTTCTCGTTAAAATGTATTCCTTTCAAACTTACAAAAACCATATTTTGACAGTGGCTCGTATGACAGCAACCATACGCCGTTACCAGGACCATATGGAAAAATACCCAAGGGACAAGCATCGGAAAGTTCAACTGAAAGAAATGATTGAAAAACGTAAAAAATTCCTGAAATATCTTCGTCGATGGGATTATAAACGCTTCGAATGGATTTTGGAAAAGTTGGACCTGGTTTACAAACCACCACCAGCTAAATTCCATTGGATTACACGCAAAGAATCGTTGCAAAAGTTGACTGACATTCACTGTGAGAATTTGAGGAAAGAGAAGCTGGCCGAGTACCGCAAAATATTAGAAGAGCAACAAATACCATTTTTAGAGGATGCAATCAAGAAAATGGAATTCGTACGTCAGGAGCAAATAGATTTGGAAATACCGGTAACGGTAACCACTGAATACATTGAAGAGCATAAAAATAAGTTGGCTGAATTGAAAAAAATTAAAGAAGAAGCTATAGCAGCTGCCAAAAATAATGAGATATTTTAACTTAAGGTGGTACTAGATGAATAAATGAACGAAATTGCATGGTAATAGATTTCGAAAAACGTTCGCTTTTTAGACATGTGTATCTTAATATGTATGTACCTCCTGATGGCACGAAATTCGTAGCTTTGTACCGAACTAACTGAAAATAATTATACTACATGATTATAAAATCGTGGCATTACCACCACTTTTAACTGTTTCCATAAAATGAGTATTGTTTGAAAATGGTTTCATCCCATTAGGTGAAAACAAAACAGCATTTTACTGAATAAAATTGTAGTTACGTTCTTAAAAAATATTAATCTCAATACTTGTTGATAGGATTTCAAATTCATCCTTTTCGCACTGGCCCTCCAAAAACTTGCTCTTCAGCCAAGTGCAATTAATTTCCATCATGTCTCTTATAATTTCTTTTTTGATCTCCAAAAACGTACTTTATGTCAACAATAGGCTTCATAGCATTCGGAATATTACGTTCTTTTTCATTATAATCAAGTAATCGTAAGTTGAATGTGATGTTTTTGAGCGCAAAGGGAAGCTCAGTCAAACCGAACATAAGTAGGGCCACCGAATGCCCTTAACTTGAGAAACAAATGTTCCTGCTGCTGTAGGCCTTAACGCGTTCAATGCTTTTATCTTATGTTTTCCGAAGCGCAAATTTCAAACGATCCATAAACCATTCATATAACATGCAGATTGGTTACATTAGTGCAATTTACAGTTTAGGAGTTTTTGTATTAAATTATATTTTTCTAACGTAGCTGGATTACGTATCACATTAATCCCACCAATGCATTGGAAGCCACTGAAATACCAAGTTTCAATTAACTATGCATTGGATTCGAACTGTATTCCAGCTGGAACCGCTAGTTTACATTTACTGAAACTTTAATTCAGACATCCATCTTCAAAACACTAATTTGTACTAAAATTCGATATCCATACACAACTACCGTATCAAATCGTCGTCCTTATGCTTGGTCAATTTATTGAAAACAAACATTAATTTTTACTTTATATGCTACTCCAGCTTAAAAGCAACCTCTCCGTGCAAACCTAAAATGGTCTTTTTCATTCATTAGCTAGCATTCAAAAACATGGTGAAAGTATTATTGGGCTCGCTAAAAACGACATAAACTCTTTGAAATTTTTTATAAACTCAATAATAGTTAGTAATTCATATATTAATTCAATGAGATAGGACTATAATTAACGTCTACGCCGGGGGGATGTAGAGCGTGAGCGTGTTGTACGACGTTGCAGGCGTGGTGATCTGGAGTGTTTACGAGATGAACTTGAATTTCGACTGCGATTGCGTTTGGCTGATGGTGAACGTGTAGAACTACGTGAAACGGAACCACGACGGTCGTTGATGCGATGATTTGAAGCCATTTGAGACTTATCTCTCCTATGTTTTCGCATTTTTTCTCGCGATGAAGAACGACGGCGATATTGAGGTGGAGGGACAACAGATCGCTTAGGACTTCGACTACGGGATCGGGAGTAAGACTTTTTGCCACGCCGATTAATATGCGATGATCTTGACTTGGATCGTGATTTTGACGTTGTGGAGGTAGACGAACTAGACGATGTACTAGAGGAAGAAGAAGTTGAAGACTTACTGCGAGAAGAATTCGAGCGCCGGCGCTTTGCTTCGGATCTAGTCCTGGAACGGGATCTCATTTTGCCTTTGTTATTTGAATTGCTACGCAAATCCCTTTCTTCCGATACATTATCTTTCGGTTTTATGTATTTAAGCGGTATATCATTATCGTCGTCATCTCCAAATAAGTCGTATTTACCCAAATCATCGTCACCGTCTTCATCCTCCTCTTCTTCGTCATCGTCATATTCGTTATCTTCGCTTAAATTTGTCTCTCTCTTTATTTTTACTTCCCTGGGATTAGAACTCTTTTTACGTTTCTTTAAGCGACCAAATTCATCGTATTCGCTATCGGATTCGACATGCTCCTTATATTCAACGACTCCACGATCATTGTAGCCCCCACCAAAGCCTATAATAGTTAACACTCAGAAATCTGTGGCAGACATTTTACGAAATTGCTTACCTGTCCTTTCTTCAACGTCGGTGAATTTAGGAGCGTTGCACATATTGCAAGTCTGTCGTCGTGCCCAATTCACATTGGCACACTTACTACATTGCCAGTCTTCCGCACTGAAAAGCCCCCGAGACTTTTCAGCTGCCGCTTTTCCAATTTCGGTACCGAGCTTCTTTTTGCTCGAACCGCCTTCTCCACTACCACTTCCTCGCTCCGTACTACGAGATCGGCGACATTTTTTGCACTGGTTACGGCGTGCAAAGTTTGAATGGTGACAGCTGATGCAAAAAGAAATTTAAGGAAATAAAAAACCGAATGGCCAAGCCCAAGACCACAACGAAATGGTTTGTTGGTTAGGCACCGAGAAAAACAGGACCAAATAAGAAAAAAGTAGGTTAGTATTTCTCTCATTGCAAATGTATTTGGACTTTATGGGTTGTGGTTTCTATTAAGCGCCCAAAGCACGATGCTTTACACTCACGTTACATCGCCACAAATCCAATCACCACCGCCGCCACCACTGCTGCTGCTACTACAACCATCAGGGACACCCGAAATGTGGGAAGACATTTCTTTGAGACGGCACAAAATACTATTCTTTTATCTGCTAACGCTTAGCAAATGAAGATTTACTGTTGAAGTTTTATTCAGTTTGTTGTTGATTGTTATCCTTTCTTAGAACTTGTGCAGCTTTCCTCAGCGATTACATTCTGACTTTTGCATTTCAGGTCCTGTTAATAGTGATGAGTAGATTGAAAATCGATTTTAGGTGTCACAACAACAATTTTTACACACAAATTATTTCGATTGTTTGCTTCGATTTAATAATCGACTTTGAAGGGGTTGACACACTAACAAATCGGTCCCACAGATTTAATTAGATGGCACAATAACATATCAGTTTAATAAATTTTCGGTTCTACTTGAGAAAATTGGCAAATGCTTCGAATGCAAAATTTAACCAAATTGATCCTTTAAAACTATCTTAGAATGTTTACAAATGTTTTATATGAAGTCGAATTTCGTTTCATTTAATTTAATTTTTATTGTACAAATTGTAATTTATAAGCCTAAAAGCCTAATATAAGTCTAAAAACTGCCTTCTGAAATTATTAACGTAATAATATAATGTAAAACAATTAAACACAAGAGATCAATCTTTTAGTACACTGTAATATATATAATATAAAACAACATTAAAATGTAACCATATCATAAATATAGCAATTTTAGGTAATTGAACACTAACACACTTATAAAAATTTAAGCAAATTATCAGTAAATATGGTTAAATTTATCGGGTAATTTTGTTTGTTCATTTCTTTAACAGGTCATAAGAAAATTTGCAAATATTTAGTATGAAATCAATTGCCTGGAATTTTAATTCTGATAATTTCTCAAGAAAAGTCAGATTGTTGGTGTCATAAAACACGATTTACATTCTTCTAAAAACAAAAACGTTTATGGCTTGGTTGCGGTTCCCAGTTTAGAACAATGGAAGTTCCCGTGGCTTACTGCAGATTTCGTTTTAAATTAAGTTGTTCGTTTTTAACTAGCTTATTTGGATCCATTAACTCGATTAATTGTTTAGTGGTCTTGTTAATTTTTTCATACTTTAATTTAAACCATCTCAAACTTTGTAAAATTGTTTAATATTAATTTATTGTTAATTGCGTTAGCTTATGATAAGTTTTTTTGTTTTTAAATATTAAATACTATAAACCACCTTCATTACATTACACTTTTAGATACTCACGTGCTCTGTTCTTGGGCTTAAAAAATATGGTCGCTTGTAAAAAGAGCGAACCCCCGTCATGCAGGTAATTCCTTTAGATTTAAAAAGATTTTCGGTTTTTTGTGTCTTGAAACCTTGGTCAAAGCCACTCAATTTTCATTCTTTTTTGTCATTTTTTAGAACTTAGATGCATTTTGTATGAGAATAGAAATTTAATTCAAGATCAATGTCAGCCCAAGTGTTCCAATATTTCCGCTCATGGCTGGAAAATTAGTTTTAGTCGGAGAGGAATTAGAGAACACAGCTGCAAAATGGTAATGAAAAAGAATTCGTAGCGATCAAAATACTGTCCGAAATAGATGATTATTCTATAAAAAGTCACATATCGAATGAAATGAAATCATACAACAAAGGATATTACTTTATTTGTACATACATGCGCTTACAGCTTACAGTTTTTAGAGGATATTACTTTATTTGTACATACATGCGCTTACATCATACAGGTTTTAGAGGAAAAGTTGCGGACATTGAAGAACTTGTTCATAAAGAAATACAAAAAATGGTTTTAAAATTCTATTTTGTAGACGTGTCTTTTAAACCGATTGTGATGTGCAAACAAAGTAAACAAAAACCAATATTCAGAATAACACGTTATTAAAATTTGTATGTACTTATTGGTATATTCCAAACAATAAGGGAATTAAATATTCATATAAGTTGTTTTAAATCGTACGGCAACCGTATATAAAAGCCCGATAATCAAACGCTAATTCCTTGTCATAATTTTATATGCATCACTATGCAAACAAACAACTGTTTTAAAGACAATTTTTAATAATAAATAATTTTTATACCAATTGAAGTTAACAAAATCTTTGAATATACATAAAACTCTAGTAATTTCTAATTTTAAATATTGCAATCTTATAGAACGTCTAATGAAGGTATTTTTAGTTTTTAAAAGCACATTTCGTGTGGAACCTTATTAAACTTGTAATAAACTTATTTTATGTTGTGAATACCGCACAAACAGACAGGCCTGAAAGATCCAACCCTATTTGAGAAAATTTGCAAATATTGCAAAAACTTTTTTAAATAGGGAAAATAGAAATTTGATGGGACGAATGCTTAATATTAACTTCACCGTCGTGTGTCAATCTAATACCGGCGACCATTGTTTTTGGTCGGCATCGCTTTCTTATAGCCGCCTGCTTTGTCTCTTTTCTTTGTTTTTCTCCTTTTTGATTTTGCATTCTTCAAGATTTTTTTCGGGTAAAAATTTTTCCACGAAAAGAATTTACTGTAATTTTGTTTTCTTCTAATTTCCTCCACTAAAAATTAAGGTGAAAGAGTGTTAATTATAAGAGTTAAATGTCGTTAAGGTGTTTTTATGCTGTGGATAATTTCCGAATGCCTAGAGAAGATTGAAGGAAAATAATTGTAAAAATTAACAGAAAATTTCACCACAAGAAAGCAGTAACAACAAAAGTTGTCTAAGACGCATTTCTTGTGTCTCTCCATTTCGCTTTTCCACCAACCAACAAAAATCAAACAGAAAAGAAATATTTCCAAAAATCAACTATTATTTTTGACAAAAGTTTAGAGAGAATAAACTAGAAAGTATTAGCAAATTTGTAACGAGTGACCTATTCGCAATTGTGCCATAAAGCAAAATTTTGCGTCAGGCGCAAGACAAAGGAAACGGATAAGGCTCCATCGGCAACGGGAACACGTTTCGCCATGGCTAACATAATTAGTAATAATAACAACCCAAATTCTGTAAATATGGGCGTTATGAGAGGTGTTGGCGGTGCATCACCAGTATTAAGTGATCCTAATGTCAACGCGGCAGCGGCGCCATCGTCGTCGGTGGTTGGAGACGGTTGTAGCGGCAATGATAACGGTGGTGGTGGCGTAAGTAGCCTTCGCGAAATTAGCGATTATTTACATCCCACCAACGGAATGATGTCTTCTTTGGCGCCGGGTCAGTGCCCTTATGATCACATTATCGAAATGATTCGCGGCCTAGATCTTCAAGACGATGGCATTACCATGAACCATAAAATCAAATCAATCGAGACAGATTTCTGCAATATTGTCCAAGATGAAAATATGCTTTGGTAAGTAATTAGACTAAAAATGAATATTTCCTTTCATAGATAAAAACAGCAATTAACATCTGTGTCAGAGATGATAAAACTAGTTTTATATTTTTACAACGTGGTATAAGGTGTCTTAAATAATGTACTTTTTAGTGTGATGCTTCTGCGCTGACGCAATGGAAATTTGTGACGAATGTATAAAAAAAAAATAGTAATTTCTAGGAAAGCATATCTTCATTGCTTCAATTAATGATGTTTTTGTCGACAACCGAGAAATGAAAGCTATTTTCCAAGATAACAAAAACAGTTGACACTAAGAGATAATTAATTAATCGAACCGCTTTGGAATTTAGTTTTTCAATAATGGCAAGCAATTTTAGACATGTAAAGCTGTAGAAGTTAGCTAATAATTACATAAGTTCTTTAATCTTACTTAATTTCCTTTTCTTTCACTAACAAATACCAATAACTCTTGAAAAGTGTTCACCACTTGTTGTAACTCTCCAATTTTGAAAGAGTTCGTGTCAATATTAATGATTTTTTTATCACTTCGTAATCGCATAATTTTCTGCCGGATACATCATATTGTACACAAAATTTGGATTATATATTTATTGTCGCTGTTTCTGCTAAGTACCGAAGTAAAAAATCTTACAAAATTGGGAAAAATTTTAGTACTCTTTGAATAATCCTAGCTTAATTTATATATTGGATTTAAGTACACATCGATGTCTCTGACAAGTCTAGTAAATGCTTTTTAAACTGACGTTCGGAATCATCGTTACACTGTAGGTGGGGGAATTTCAAAAAATAAGATTCGTGTAAGCTCACTGAGAGTGAGAAGCTCTCCAATATAACATTCATGAGGTGCAAATGAATTTATTTTTTTTTTTTATTTAAAGTTTGATTCATGGTAGTGACAGAAAGATTAATAAATAAATTTCCTTTGCATCCAAAAGTTTCTCATTCATTTCAGATTTATTGAAAGGGACCTACTACTTAATGACGACTTCGAACATCTGTATTTTTTTTAAGCTTTTACTATACATGTCTATTGTACAAATGCTCAAAGTGCATCAAGATTACAGCCGATCAAAGGATTGGTGGTTGTATCGGGACTAGAATTTGTGAGCATATGCATGAGTGCACTATCCATCGCGCCACTTATATTCGCGTGACATTAGTCAAGAATTAATACTAATTGAAAAAAAGAAAACAGTTCGTGACGGAGCACATTCGGTACACATTCCTTTCAAATTACAATATATCTGGCTAATTCAGTTCAATAACTGATATGAGCTGTGCAATGATGAACAAAAGGTCAGAGAAAAATTGTCTGGCTTACACACTTATCTTCCAGCATAAAATGAAGTTTTTCAGTCCGATCGGGCTTTTTGGATGTCAAAAGCGTTTTTATATTGTTCAACAGAGTATTTTTGTTATATAAAGGAAGTGAAAAAATATGATTACATTAAAATTAAATGATTGAAACTGGGTCGAATTTAGCGGTTCATTTTTTCTAATGGGGGAAATGCTGGTTACATTTTCTAATGCAGTTTTATGCAAAAGAGCGAGAATGATGTAAAATACAGGATGGCTGATAAATGATGTTACATTAAAAGTTAGAAAAAACATCTGTTAATTCAGATAGACTGCTTAATTACTGTTCGAATGCATTGTGTGTTGTAAGGTCAAGAGACTTTGAGAACAAACGGAATATCGAATTTATTGAAACCGGTATGTTGTGGTGTTTTCGCCGACATTCTGCAACAGAGCTGGCTATGTTGTAATTTACATAATCTTGTTTAAAGCAAAGTTATAATGGGTCTTTCGTTGTACTTTTGAAAAGAAAAAATGTCAACATCTGATAGCAACAATCAGCCAGTCTGTAAATATAAATACAAATATAAATATTAATAATTTCGTATGTATCAACTTGTGTAATTTACATTGTACATTCGAATCCAATCGTTTATTAGGGAAGCTTCACTCGGTAATAAATGAAATGCAACAATAAATAAGTTGCTAGCGGATCAACTTCTACGATTTAGAAGCTTATCAAAAGATTAATAAAGATTAGTTAATTAATTAAAAGAATTTGCAATTAATGACAAGTGAAGAGAAAACAAGTAGTAGTAGCACAATAGATTCCTTAAGAAGTCCGCTTTTAATTTAATTTATTTATTCAGGATTGTAATTTTAAGCCTTAAGGCCGATTAAAGCTTAAGGCCTTAAGGCTTTTGGACTTACAGTTTCTGGGAGTCAAAAAATTAGATCTTGAGCTTTTATTTGTGCCTTTGCTAGAGTTTAGTATGTGTCGTTCTGACTGTTTTGGTGTAAGTAATCAACAAAAAATCTCAAAACGTTCAAAATCAATCAATCAATCAATCAATAACTTCATAAAGTTTGTTTCTCTAGGAGGGAAATGTATTTTCTTTTAGACGATGGTCAAAGATTTCTTTTAAAAAAAATAGGGAGAAATAAGGTTCGGAGCTCCATTTTATATTTGATTTCATATTTGTTATAATTAATATTTTGCATACGCTGAATGTGATCGGTAATTTTGAAGACATTTGGCAAATAAATGACACCTGATTTTTCTTCATCAACTTACTTTATTTTAAACTCATAAGACTTTCCAGTTTGGTTTATTGGTTTATTTGGTTTATATGGTTAAAAAAAAAACACGCAAAATATTATCTAAGTGAAAATATCAACTGTTTCACTTTGCAAACGGTGTGGTTTAGCTATGGCAAAATTCAAAAATGGGACAATTGTTAATCTGTACAAGATGTTTAATTATTACAACAATCAGTATCTGATTGACATGTAGCAAATACGCATTTTAGCATTTTACAATTGCTCTGTGGCACAGCTTTTCACGCCAACTCTGAAACCCCTTTTAAAAATGCTGATTAACTTTTGGTGGAAATTTGAAGGCGATGTTGGTGAAACCTGGTCTATTGTTATCATAATCATGAGATTTGCTTACAGATCAATTGTATATTCCGGAGAATTATATGCTATATATCAATCAGATACTGAAGTGGTGCAGCCGACTGTTGTATTAACAGAAAAAAAAATTAATTACGTTTCATAATAACATAATCTATGCCTCCATGTAGCCATAATATTTTATAATTCTAATAATTAAGTCGCATTATTAATCAATGTTAATCAATCAGTTTTTTTTTAACAATGAATAAACGTCACAAAAGATTTCTTCCAAAAATATAAGATTTTAAATGAATAAATGATTAACTGTGGTTTAATGATATTGTAAAATCGTTTTTCATCTTGTAACGTTATTTTATATCTAATAAGAAGCACTGAAAGGTGCAGTAACAATATTTCTCATTTAAGGAGACGATTTGAAAACCAAACAAGTCATCAGATGGGGGAAACAATTAACAAAAATACCCTTGTAACTTAATTTTTGTATGTAGATGAATTCCATGAGGACTTTGCCATTGACAGCTCAATGGATTGGCCTTTATTAGGGCTATGTGATATTTATTTTCACTCCAGTCACGCATTTATATAACTTTTTTTGTTATGTTTTTTTTTTTTTTGACATTCTTTTGAAGTTTACTTTTAACTTTACTTTCTCTTATAAATTAATTAGAGATCAGTGCCCGCAGTTTCTTCAAGATATGTTAATTTTTTTTGCGGATCTGTCGAAAACCCCTTAATTGAGTTGATTATTAGGGAAAGCATTTTATGTGAGAGTCGCCGGTATGTTTAAACGCACTTCCGACTGAGTTAAAGGTATTTAATATGTCTAATATTGCATTTCGCAACAGAACCCTCCAGCGTTTACTAACATCTGCTTACAAAAATATAATACTTTTGCAATTTACTCACGGTTTTTTGAATTTTAATTTTTAATAGATTGATTTTTATCATTTGGGAACTTATGACTTTATTATGTTTTTTTTTTATTATTTATTGTTTTTTATATTTTTTCTTATTCTTTGTATGTTTAATTGTTATTTTTTATTTTATTTTATTTATTTATTCAGGATTGTAATTTTAAGCCCGAAGGCCGATTTGAAAATTACAATATTACAACATTATTTTTATCTATAATTTTTATACTAATAACACATTAACCATTTCACGGAGTAGTCTTTTTCCAGCTAGTGTTATATTGCAATTTAAATTTTTTTTTGTTTAAGATTTGCCTTTAGGTTTATAAACTACAATCTGTACAATAAAAATAACTTCTTTTAAGAAGAAAAATTTGTATTTCTTGAAATTTTTCTTAAAAAAGGCAAGGCGAAGATTCAATTTTGTACGCTCTTAATTGTCATGTAATTTGTACTTTAGGGGATACAAAGCGTACTAAAAAGTGTTATCATTGTCATTTCTAACCGCTGTAGTATATGTAATGATTGAGGTTATGTTGTGAAGGGCGAGAGGTGGTTCAATTTAGCTGTTAGAGGGGTCATGACGCTGGTGAATGTATGCTGCTGTAGGAAATAACATGGCTACTACATTGTTTGCATATTCATTGATATCTGGTCTCTTACTGTTTGCTTTTTGGCCATTGTTGTCTGCCGTTGCCTCGTTGTTGTTGCTGCTCTTGTCTGACGCAGTAACTATCTAACCAGTAGTGTGGTCGGACGCAGTTGTTGCTGGTGTTTCTATCTTTTGTTATTGTACCTCACATCGAACCGTATAGCTACATAAGTGCACTCTTATTAGGTCTGTCTTTTATTATTTGTTGTCATTCGTTTGCGTGCATTTTCTAAGTTTAATTTCTTTCTTCTCTGCGCTTTTGTCACCTATGAATCATATTGCGAAAGCCAAACAAATTATGTACATCTTTTTGTATTTCTTTGTGATTTACATTTGCGCGGAAAAATATGGCGGTCATTTCTATGTATTGCTGCAAAATAAAATTTGTTTAGGCGCTAAATATTTCGCAATGCTTCGCAAGTGTAACATAAAAGGGTTTAGAATAACTTAACAAACTAGTCTTATGAGTAATTTTTCTACAAAAATTATGTGCGCTTCTTAGCGATTCAAATAAAATCTTGTCAGCCTTAAAAGAAAACATTCAAGAGGAAACAGCATATCACTCGACTGAAATATTGTGAAAATTGTTGGAAAAAATTATAAATAAATAAATAAAAATAAAATAAATTATCCTGAAATAGGATTAAATCTGTCAGTTCGTTTTGTCAGTGTGTCATCCTCTTTAAAGTTCTTAATAGTCCAATGCAAAATACTAAAGTTAAGGTGACAAGGCATGATTTCCAAAAAAAAAAAAAAAAAAAAAAAAAATAAAGTTTTAAACTTTTCTAATTTTTTATTTTACTTATACATTTTATTATTTAAAGACATAATGTACAAAATAATTTAAAATTTAAGTGTAAAAGTTTATTTAAGTTTATAACTTTTTTACATAAACTTAAATTCACAAAGTGATAAGTTTTGAATAAGTTATATAAATTTAGGGAAAATAATTTTCTGTAATTTTCTTATGGTTAACGAGTCCAGAGATAAATGACATTCAATTAATAACATAAAGATTGTATATGATCATGTATACTAACTTTTAACTAGAGGTACATTAAAGTAGAAAAATGGTACGATAAATTGCACATTATATTTACAATTTTATTTCGACTTGCTTGTTGGCGTTTCAACTGACAATTCGAAATATCATGCCATATTGGAGCGTCGCTAAACATTATTACATGAAATATTATTTTACCGTTGATCTTAATAGTTGAGCTCGGTACAAAACCAAACGCGTAAAGTATACAGCCTACGTTTTTGTTATATAAACAAATATTTTCCAGTTGTTTCATCGATCTACTCGTATTTGACGAACACTGCGAGTAGTTGAGTAATCGACAAGCTTTGTAAATGTATCTCAAACTGTAGCGTTTGGAATCGTCGTTAAACAATAGGACCCGTTGAGTGAACCTAAAAATAGAATGCGTTTAAGCTCACTGAATATAAGAAACTCTCCCATATCTTATTCACAGAATGGAAGGTAATTTTTTGTCCTTTATCTCTTATAGAAGTAGTCAATAACAGCATCTGCAGAGTTTTCTCAATGCTTGTATTTCCCTTCATTTCGCCTATTTTTAGTGCACTTTAATTTGATCGTTAAAGGTTAATAGTTACTACTTAATTGTATGTCATGTTTTGTTTCTGTTTTTTTTTTCCAATTGGAGCAGTATTTATTTCATGTATTTTGTAATTTACTTATTATTGGCCCAGAGGTTTTAAATTACAAGATTGTTAAATAAATGAAACGAAACGAGCTCTGAAGATTGTTCAGAATATCAGATGAATATATATTTGAACTTAAAATGACGGCCATCATCCGTGAATATTGACCCGCAGTCATTTAAACACAATACAAGGGAAATACAGGAACTCTGAGGACAACCAGGTGTAATGACGAAAATGTTCGTTTAATTTAATTTTTACTGCATTAATTGTGATTTATATGCGTAAAGGCCAAATCTAAATTAAATTATAACACTAGTTGAGAAAAAAACTACTCTCTGAAACTCTTAATATATTATTAGTATAAAAATTATTAGTATATAAATAACAATTAAAAATTAAACAATATAAAACAATAAAAAAATAAAAAAATATAAAAAAATAAAAAAACGTAAAAAATCCTTATAAAATCCTACGTTCCCAAGTGATAAAAAGCAACTTAAATATATGTAAATTCAAGGTCAATGAATCGTAAGTAAATTTCAAAAAATTATATTTTTAAGCAAATGTTAGGAAATGCTGGAGGTTTCTATTGCGAAATGCAATATTATACATATTGACTGTTATTTCGGCAGGAGCGTGAAAAATTGAACATATTCTGAAGAACGAAATTGAACGTAAATTTCAATAGAACATCCCTAAAAATCTCCGAATATTCGCTCCCTATATGAATGGTAAATAATCTAGCGGTCAGTTAAGTTTTGATCATTTGGACTTTAAGAATATCTAGACCATTGTTTATCAGCTTACTTAGATGTTTATCGTGCCAGACGGAATCACAAGCTGATCTGGCGCCCGTCAATACCATAGCAGTAGATTTTTCTTCGGAAAATGTTTTGTAATTATTTTTTTAATTTGGATTAGCGGTTGGACGGTGTTATGTTGCGATATAAATTCGAATTGCTGAGTGGGTAAAATATTATTAGTATTTAAATAGCTATCGATCATGTCCACCAATGCTTTAGAATTTTAATAATTGTATTAAGCAAACAAACTGGCCGGTAGGATTCTGGATTTAATTTGTTCTTGCCAGTTTTTTGTATAGCAATTATTTATGCTTTGTGCGACATTTATGAAAAATAGTATAGTGATGTTCATACTTTTTTTGTCTTTAATGGTCATAATTTCATATTATATTTTTATAAATTTTATATTTAATTTTTATTACGTATTTTTTTATGTTGAGCAGATTCAATCTAATAGATGAATTGTTGCATATTGTAATTTACTTATAATTGGCCGGAAGACTTTAAATTACAAGCCAGAAATAAATAGTAAAAAAAAAATAAATAAATAAATGAAAATAAATAACAAATATTAAAATATTAATTAATTATATAGTTATTAATTAGTATTATTAATTATTTCATTATTAGTTATTATTAATTATATAATAAATCGAAAAGTTTTCTTAATAATTTTAAACCACTAGGGGGTAGAGCTTTTAACAACTATTATTCTGCCGGGACCAAACTTTTGCTGTTCTTTAAACTTTTTAAGATGTGTGCACTAAAATTCGAATAAATTTTTAAAATCAAATTGAAATTGATTTCCCTATTTCCAAACACATTAGAGCGTGATAACATTAAACAAAAATTGTAAAATACCAAGCAAACTACTGTACTCGCACGTTGTTCATGACACTTAGATTGAATTAGGACAATAGAAGTTTCTTAGAATATTTGATTGTAAATGAATAACAGTGTTTATTAATCATTCATTTCAAAGACGTCGAAAGTTATTTGTTGTAAGATCTTTGATTATTATCGAACATAAAAGAAAAGATCGCAGACGTTCATGTTATGATATGTGTATGATTTCATCATACGGACAGATGGAATTGTATTTTTACTGGATATTTAGACTACTCTCATAAAAGCTCAAAAACATTTGATAAAAGATGTAAATATTTATGTTTATGTTATGATATGTGTATGATTTCATCATACGGACAGATGGAATTGTATTTTTACTGGATATTTAGACTACTCTCACAAAAGCTCAAAAACATTTGATAAAAGATATAAATAAAATAACAGGTAAATGTTCACAATTATCACGTTTTTATTATTACCTTTGAAAATTCGCTTTTGTTATGTTAGTTTTATCATTTTTTCATGTTTCAATATGTAAACAAATTTTTTATTATAAGAATTTTGCCAATTACCAAAAGCACGACTCAATATTAAACTTTTTTCGAAACTTACGTTTGTTGCTTGGAAACCCTAAAATTTCTTTGTTGTGCATTGAGTTCGGAATTCAGAACAGACACGGTGGTGGCTGTACATACCGTGGAAATGTATCTTTCATGTTAAAAGCTAGTTTTTTCTTTTTTTCATTTCAGCTCTTTTTTGTCATGTCTTAATTATGGTCTTTATACGATTTTTAATGTCGTTTTTGTTCATATGGGTAAAATTGAAATATGTACTTGTTTATGTACGAGGGCGGTCCCATAACTAGCCGAACTAATAAAGAAGCCACGAAAAAGAAGTCAGGAAATTTTTTTTTATTTTTCAACATGTTAGCTCGATATACTTTTTTCCAGCGATATTCAATTCCCTATTCCCTTTTCGTAGTAAGAACTGTCAATATCCTTAAAATAACCATCGACCGCACCTCTTCGATGTTATCAAATTTTTTACCACCGAGTAATTTTTTCAAGTTTGAAAATAGAAAATACTCCGAGGGGGCTAAACCTGACGAATAAGATGCATGATGAAGCAATTCGAACGATAATTCATTAATTTGGGCTATCGTAATAGTGGGTGTGTGAACTGGAGCATTGTCTTGAGGAAACATCGTTCTTTTCCGCCAAATGCGACTTTTTCACCATAATTTCTTCATCTAAACACTGCAATAAATTAGCTGAAGATAATAAAAATAATCCCATGGGCATTCCAAAAAACAGATGCAATGACCTTGCTTAGAGTTGGAACTGTCTTCACCTTCTTTGAATACGATTTTCCCATGCTAGTCCGGATTTGACTTTGCCTCAGGTGCGAAGTGGTGGAACCACGTCTCGTCCACGGTTACAAATCAATGCAAAAATTCGGTTTTATTGAGGTGACACATACTTATTAAAAGCAAGCGCGGCAGCAATCTTGCACACAGCTTTCTCATCTTCAAATCTTCGGCCAATATATGATGTATGGCAATTTCCGAAATGTTTATAATTTCAGCTACCTCACGCACCTTCATCCAATAACATTTTGTGGATTTTCTTAACCGTGTCTAGCGTGGAAACCTCAATTGGTCAACCAGCTCGTACGACTTCGTATAAATTCTGCAAATCAATATTTTACAGTCATTAATGAAGCAGTAGGTTCCCGCAGAGTAGAATCTAGCTCGGCTTTAAGTTGTTTAGACTGGGACCTTTCAATTGAATAATGAATTAAATAACGGTTTTCCATGTTTACAAATTTACTGTGATCGTTTACTTTTGATGGCTCAAATAAAAATACTTAACAACGTGGCGCCTTTAAACTTAAAACATATTTTTTTCTAAGGTTGCGATTTTTCACCGAAATAAGTTTTTTAATTTTTTTCTCCAAACTACTGGCACTATCTATACATCAGGTCTGCTAGTTTTGGGACCGCCCCAGTATATGTTTCCCATTATGCACAACAAATTCTGGGGTTATCATTTATACTGTTTTTGGATTGGTGAATTGCGGAAAAGTACTAATGTGACTTGATAGTCGCATTTTAATTTTCACAATTATATTCAGTTTTGGATTTATCAATCTGTCAATGACCAACGATAGATAAATGTATAAATTATGAGCTATATTATATGAAAAACTGAACTGAACTCGTATTTTTTCTTAAAAATAGTTCAACTATAGTCGCCTTTATCGTAAAGTCGCCTTTATTGTTTGATGTAATCAACTTTGACACGGAAAACAGAATTGAGTCTGTCCGTGAAGTTTCTACACGTTGTGGCATGATGTTATTTTGTCGCATTCTTGGCGAAGAGTATATTTTTTATCTCTGGAATTGTGCCGAATCTTGTTGAAACTTCCATTGGTTCCTACGGAATTGTTTACTTGCCCAAGGCAACAAAAAAATCTTTTCACGGTAGATTTCTTGATTTACCTTTACGCCCTGTTTAATGAAAATCAGTGATGAGCATTCTTTTATTTATTGCTTTCGCGGAGCAATTCCGTGTTTTACATTTTCTTTTGATTTGCACTCTAATCATACACGATCGTTTTGTTTGTTTACGTATTGCTAAATCGTACAAATTTTTTTTTATCAGAAAAGGAAAATGTTTAAGCTCGCTATCAATGTACAAGTATTTAGTTACATTGGCGTTAGGCGTTAGGCGTTTTATGTAGGTATTGAATTTTGCACTTTAGGATTTCAATGGTAGTTCGTTTTTTAATATACGCCGCATGCTATGAGCAAACGCATTGAAATTTTTCACCAACTGAACTGTGCTTTCTCGCAGGTTACGTTGAGTTCTGATTTTCACCTTTCGAACTATTTCTGGCGATGTTGCTGTTTTTGGATGTTCACCTCAATGTCTTTGGTTCTTTTCTTTCTTTCGATTATACGTGAATGTCGTAGCTCTTTAAAAAGGCTGTTTGCGATTTTCCAGCAGTATTACTGTTGTGTTTGGAGACTTGTAAATAACGTAACTGACTGATGCTTGCCAAAAAATGAGAGCGCTATCATTAGCCGTTTGATTGCTATAGCAGCGTGAAGTTTGCAACACAGTCTAGAATTGATTTATTTGCAAAGAGTTAAATGAACCTTCAAGAAAATTGTTTTGTTTAATTCACAGTTCTCTCTGCATTGAGGGCAATTAAAATAGGAAAACATCCATCACCTTATAAAATATGAGGGATAAATTTATTACTATACAATTTTTATTATTACTTTAAAATTTTTTTTCTGGTGCGTCGTTGAAATAATGCCCTAGTATAAGCCTCCAATAAGTTAATAAATAAATTAAAGAATAGCTTTATCTGTGTTTTATTTAACTTTACATGGGCCAGAATAAATACATACCAGCATGTGCACACTTGCGTACGCCGAAGTGCAACCAATACGGTCGAATATTTTGTTTATATTTTTCCTCTCATCACCTCGCGAAAGAGTGTGGTGTTCCCTTCGTTTCTAAACACGTTTTCATAACCTACTTTTCACATTAAATTGCCATAGGTTTCTGTTTCACATATAGATGGCAATGGACTGGGTCCGAAATACAACTTTTAAACCAGTTTTTCTGCTAATCGTTCAAAACTTATGATGTACTTGAACCAAGGAAGTATGTCATGTGGTCAATGTAAATAGTAGAGGGCAACTTTCTTGTGTAAAAAATGTTTGTAATGTTGAAACGACAGGAAGCAGTAGCTTCTCGACATGCGTGCGATTTTTTCGATTCTCAGATGGGACATTTTTGTTTGTTAACGTAATCACCGAAATATATGATTTATACAGATCCCTGTATCTGGCTCTTTAAAAATCAAATTATTCTACAATTTAAATACAATTTATTTCATCTTTAAAATTCGCCAAGTCATACAATGTTGTTTGCAATGCATTAATTTAACTTTAATTAATAAGAAGGCACAACAATTAATACAAGTTAATTAAATTAATATCATCATACTCATTTCATTTTATTTCGTGTTTTTTCTTTCTTGTAGTGATTCAATGTCATATATCAACGACAAGGCTCTGGAAGATGGGGAGACAGCATTGAAATTCGCTTTACTCTTTGCCTCTCGCAATTTTGACGCTTTAGCCATGAAGGAAACTAAAGTGCGTACATTCATGTTAAGACTATTACAAAAAAATTTTGTGAATTCAGAAACATATCGCGTGCATGATCGAGAACGTCTCTACAATTCCATTACACTGTTGGGAGAATACTATCACAGGATTCGCTTGTCCAATAATGCACCTATCTCTGTACTGGGCGAATCTCTGTTGGCCTTGATGATACGTGAGTTGTGCGAAGAGAGAAATGTGAATGATGGCAAGTTGGCTAGACTGATATTGTCTCAAATTACCCTGAACGGTGATCTTTTGCGTAACCTACACAGTGCAGATTTATCACAACTCCTATATCACATACGGAAGAATTTAATTGAGCAACCGAATCTAAAACCCTCTGTGAAAGCCATTATGTTAATGACTTTAGATTTATTTTATAGTAATTTTGAAAGCTTAGGCTCACATTTAGAAGTAATGTACACAAAATATCTAATTATGGAAGACGAGAACAGCAGTGGAGATGCAGGAAATAATAATCAAAATGTAGGAATACAATCACAACAGCAACAAACTATAAACCAATCACAACAGCCACAATACACCTGCCAAAATCCTCAACGTCAGGGAAATTATGGTCACAAAAATGAAAGCTGTGACAATTATGACGACGTTAACCCACACTCGTCGTCGAATAATACCAGTTACGAGAACGGTGACTCCGGCAATGTAAATACAGAAGAGGATCATGATAATTTCAAGAGATGGAATGACCAAGATTCACTGGAAGAATGTGATTTGAGTATTAATCCTGGCGCTGGTGGTCAATATAGTTGCGGTGATGACAGGGACCAATTGCATTCTTCAAATAGTCGCTATGATAATGATGTTGACAGAAATAGTCGTAACTCTAGGCGTTCATATCAACCTAGACAATCGCCCAGACCATTGAAACAAACTCATAACAGGTAAGTCCGATTAGTGATTATTTAAAATATGGTGGAAGTCAACAAAATATTATTTGACAAATGTGTTTGTGTAATAAATATGAAGTATGAACTATGGGGAGACAAAATTATTAAGATATGTCAAATTAAATAACACAAATATAACAAGCTTCATCGAATAATTATTATTGATACGAATAATAATAAGTGCGTCATTTTCGTCGCATAAGATGGCTATGCGGGATGAAAGGAGTGCATCGCAATTCAAGCAAACTACGAACTACTATATAAGTTTTCAAAATCGTATATATGGAACAAAATGATTGTGTTGCATAAGACAAAATGATAAGACAATTGGTCTGATTGTATCCTTCGTGCCTCTAAATTTTATTACATTTTGTTTGATTTTTAGTCAGTTGCTATTAAAAATGTATTCTTCCAAAAGTTCTCAAACTTGAACATATTTTGTAATTTTCTAATATATACGTTTGTCTTTATTGATCCACCATGAAGCTATATATGTTTTGTTCCAATAAAAAAATAACTGAAAATGATAAGGGTAAAACCAATTGTTTGTAAACAAATTGAACAGATTATAATAATCAAAACGACAGATTCTATCCTTGTGTGCTGGTGGTGACAGGTTGGCAAGAGAGCGCATAAATCATACTTTATATTCATTTATTGTTGGCGCTGTATTATCTACCGTATATAGACCAATTGCCTGATGCTAAGAAGGCTCCTTGACAGATCCTCAAGTATTGTTACGGGTACGAGTATTAAAAATAAAAAAAATATTGCTTCTACGACAGAAGACAGAATGTGTTGGTGTTGACATTCATATCATATTCTATTCATTTTTCATACTCCGGCCTCATCTCCTTTGCCCATGTAGAGAAAGGGTAGCTTATGACTTACTAGACAACATCATTTTACAAATGTTATAAAACAAATTAATGACGATGGTAGACAACTAAACTAAAAAATTATTTAAAAATTGAATATTGATGGAGCTTGCCACATTCAGTAAGCTTTCTATTTCTAGAATCACTAAATACTATCCATTGCTTAATAATGATTCCGAATCTTGAGAAGCTTCAATCCTGTCACTATGTCCTGAATAGAAATCTTAGATGACATTAAAGCCATATGGTGTATGAGGATCATCGACATGTAGAAGATGACGAAAAGTGAATTGTTTTTATATGCACCTTCGACTTTCCACCTTTGAGATTCGAGTATAAAAGCCGTGTACAACGTTTCAAATCATTGGCCAGAGATGGATTGACTATGTATTGCGTTAAAATGTGGAAAATCTCGTTAAGTTCATAGTCACAAAAAATAATTCTTTCATCCCGAATGCTCTGATTGGATAACAGCTTAATTTGTATGACTACGGTTAAGACGGTTAAGACGATCGAGCATTAAAGTGTCGAAATTAATATTACAGCAGACCATCTCCCGCCAGCAATTTTTGATGTTTAATAACTACCTTATATTCCCTCGATCTTTGGACAATTTAACATTCTAAAGAAGAATTTGAAGAATTTCAAATTGTGTTTAGAAATGTATGTAATTTTTTACCAGTGCCATTGCGTTTGAATGGCACTGTCATTGAAATAGCCACTACCGATATGAATCACAGTGGTGACCGTCTGACTTGGGGATCATGCACCAGATGCCTTTTTCTTCTTGTTGATCGCAGAGTACTCTACGAATTTAAAATGTTCTTTGATTAGAAACGTCAAACACAATGTTTGATTGTCAATCAGTCTATAAACATCTAGACTTAATTCCCCGGTAGAACAACCATTGCTCTGGCTGACGAATCTCATTACTCTTGCCTGCGAATCTATACTCTTCGGATACGCTTTCAGCAGGATTACGTTTAGAGAAAGCAGGGCGATCAGATGATGACCCAGAAGTTGATGGTCACTAATTTTACGTAGCCAAAACACATTCAGACTTCTTAAAATGTAAGCACATTTCGATGCCAGAGTAGATTAAGTCCCTGGGTTTATCAATGGTGGTGATTATGAAGATATTATATGATTGTTTTTTTTTTATGACAAGTCGCTAATCACCGCACATTGGGATCCCTTTATTTGCAGTTCAAAAATTTGCTTTGTCCATAAGTATTCAGGAGAAAATTGTACAACTATCGCCCTGAAAAACGGAACGATGTCTGTGAGGTATATTTTTGTCCTGCCAATTTCAGGTGTAACTGCCAACCTCATGCATTCAATGTGTGGGCCTTTGTCATTAATTTCCTCGTTAACGAAGAGCTAATTTTCATTTTTGTATCACATCTCAGAATTCTATTGTTATTATATATCATCGATTGAGGCCGCATCAGTACTGATGTTGTGGCGATTCATGAATGCAGTTAACTTGTAATTTATTGTTACAGTTCAGAGAGCAACAATGTGGGACATTAGTTACTATTGCTTTATGGTGAAAAATAATCAGTAAAAAAACTAATATTTAAAACAAATATCCGGACATTTGCGTATTAGGACCCATTGTGAGAATGATTTAATTTGACGTCGCACTTTGAGTTTTGAGAAGTTCGATTTGGGAATCAAGTTCCTTAAATTTTTATTTGAGAACGGAAGAATGTTTTGAACTAACTCAGAGTTAGAAAATGTTACTACAGTTTTGTAGTCTACAATGTTTGCAATTTAAGTAAAAATATAGTTAAGTAAGCACTTAAATTTTCGAATATAAAACGATTTTTAAAACTTAAGCAAATGCCATCACATTAACGTTTAATTATTCATCAGCATGATCACAACTAACAAATTGTATTTTATTTCGTCAAATCTAATTTTTAATTTTAATTACAAAAAATATTTGACATCAACAGCCGATGGAAACACCAGTACGCAAGGACAGAATCTGTCGATCCAATTTATATCGAGAAAGACGACAATTCATCGATGAATGCAAACGATTGTTGAAGCCCGTCGTATGTTTTGACAATTGTGTGGGGTCCCTGACATTTCGCCCCATACTATAGGTCTTAAAAATTACTCTAAAACAATTGTATTAGTATAGATCTAATTCGAAAATACGTTTCGCTTCTTTTCTACAAACACTTTTGCAAATTGTTCACAAATATAATAGCGCGCTTCTTAGTTTGAATTAAAATTATATATACAAATATATATAAACAAGAAAGTCCAGTTCTACGTAATTTACAAACCATCTAAATGACAATCCCTGACGATTTCTGTATCAAAAAAAAAAAAAACGCTTCACATCCTTCCTTGTTTATTGCAGACAAAACGATCACAAACAGCAAACTTCCCGCGAATCACATAATAGCGGCAATGAAGAACGTGATGAATCTAAGCCTTTGCCTCGCTGGCGCGCCCCGCGTTTTAATCGGGACGATCAACACAAAGATAATCGTGGTCGCATTTCTCAAAGACGTTATAGTGCCAGTTTCGATGACGATCGCCAGAGCATACGCAGCGAAGGCGGTAGCATACGTTTGTACAGCATTAATGATCGTCTAAAACATGCTCAAGAGAAATTCGAACGTTCCAACAATCAGGCATTGTACAGCGGTATTGCGAACTCCAACTGGGACCGCCAATCACAGCGGGACAATCGAAGTGAGCGTTCGTACATGAGCAACTATGAACGCGGCAACAATCATCGCAGAGGTGGTAGACATTACAATCAAAGGCCCATGTACGACAAACCACCGCGTTTTCAAAAGAACAAAGGAACAAATTCAGGTAGTGGTGGTAATGCTAATAACACAGGTTCGGGAGGTGACAAGATCTCCTCCGAGACATGGAGACGTTCAAATAGTAATTTGAAATATTATGATGAGAATACCTCTTACAACACCAATGGACCCGAGTCAAACAGCCGTAGTTCTTCACGTGCTCGCACTTTGCCAAGACCAGCCAAATCCAGAATGGACGGTGGTACAAATAACTCTTACAGACGCAGTCAAAGTCCTAATAGTTATCACAGGAGTGGTAACCACCACAATAATCATCATAACAACAAAAACAGATCGCGTAATTTCGGCAATCGCTACAGCAGTCAAAGTAGTTTAGCCAGCGAAGCCTCCAGTACTTTTGATCGTCAACATCACCAACACAATCGCTCATTCTCGAGGCGTCCTAATTCTTCCGCCATGCAACAGCAACAACAACAATCGCCGCAACAGTTACCTCCCCCACCAAGGAAGGTGAAAGAGAACGAGGATGACTGGACAGATAACGAGGCGACAAACAATGAATTGGTACGTAATGCCCGACAAACCACCGATTATATGAACTATCTATCATCTAAATAATGCGTTTGGCTTGTTTTAATGAAAGAAAACAACAAAAGACGTTATTCTAAATGTAAGGGAAATTTGTAGACAACAATTGCCTTTCCCGCCAAAAAAAAAAGAATAATTATTTTTTTTATTGAATGTAGAAACATAAGCAACCTTTACATTTTATACATACTACGCATCCCCAATTTGAATGTTATGAGTGTTATGTTGTCCCCCTGAACGTACGGATTGTTTAGTTATATTATATAGAAAACAATGTGTGTGTGTATGTTTATAGTTATATTTTACATCAATTGTTTAACAAAAATATCCCGGCATTATAAATACTCTTGCACAGACATTGAAAGGAATGTTATGTTATGATGATGTCTTTGCACTTAACGTTGTAGCTCATTAGTCAAAGTGTAAACCGGTATTTGGAAACTAGAAAACTAATTGTACGAGTACATTGGGTAACAAAATTCTAGTATCATTATATGTTTGTCATTATTTTTTTGTTTTTTGTTTTTAGAAATTTACACATGTGGAACCGCATTCATAACAAATTATTGAAGGTTTGAGAACGTTTTGTGCCTAGGATTGTTGAGTTACAAGTTTTCGATAAACATTTATGAATATGCTGCCAATTTTTGGTAATTTTAATTAATTAATCATTTGTCTTGCTATAATTGTTGATGAGAATATCTAATGTACAATTTCTATAATTGTGTTTTATATCAATTCAATATTGATTATACCAAAATCATTAATGCAACTGATAATTTGATCGGCTACTGGTTTCTCGGACAAACTTCTCAAGTTACTAGCTAAATTTCCCTCGATGTTATCGTTAAAAGTGGCCCCTTTTTATAGATATTCTTTATAAATTATACATAGTTACCCAAATTATTTGTGTTTCATAAAAGAACCGTAGCATTTAAAATCATTCTATAGTTAAGATGAAAGTAATTTAAATCATTGCACATCAACAAATTCTGAACAATTTGAAAACAGAGACACATGGTTATTGTACTAATCGGATTTAATTATGCTTATGTGAGGAGTTACATTTTAATAGCTTCCAGGATCAGAACAATCGTTTACTGGGTATTAAAAAAATTGGGTATTACAATATATACATAATTGCGTTTCTTTAGTTAATCGCACCAAAGTTTTGTAAATGGTTCAATATGGTCCTGACCGGTATATTACGCTTAGTCCTTTGATTGACATGTTGTCTCGCACTATTTTTATATATTCCAGCATGAACAGTCGCTGTTTTTTAATGTATTTTTTTACAGTGGTGCTCTATTTCAACTTATTACCTGACGTGTCGGTAATACATAATTTTCCTCTATATATTGGGAGTGCAAATAAGTCTCAGTCATTTTTTACAGAATGTTGGCAACTTAATGTTTAAGAACTGTACATTATATGTTATTCAGAATATTTTCCACCGCTAACTACTAACTTTCCCATCTGTTTGGCAGCACATACGAATGCCGCGTCGGTAGAAAGCTTCATATTCTGAAGCAATCCAGGAATCTTCTCAGTTTTTGGTTTTTTTTTACATGATGTAAGCGCTGCTTAAACATAACATGTCCCATTGGCAGGAACAAGCGAAAATTGGAAAGGGCAATGCCTGATGAATACGAGTAGTAGAATTGCAGAATTACTTAAATTCACTCAATCAATTCGTAATAGTTAATTGATTATTCATAACGCAAAAAGTTGTATGCGCAAATCTTTTCAAGCAAGAGTAGCCAGGCAAGTTAGAAAGTTTCCAAACACATTAAACATTTTTTCTTCATCCCAAAACAGTTACAGAAAGAGACTTCTGCGTATGTCAATGATATTTCTCATCGATATTTATTCACTTGTGAACTATTTTTTCTTTGATAATCCCGTAGTATGGATGAGAAAATGATTATCTTTGAAATTATTTTTTTCTAACCCGTTACTTGTATAGTGTCCCAATTACTTAGTTAATTAAATTTCATAAAAGTGCTAATAATTATTAACTTCTCTCATTTAATTTGTTTTTACGTTTTTCATTATATTATGGAGTAGCTATAAATTACAACGAAAAACATACAAAATGAAAAATTCTAATAAGTGATGTAGACTGTAATTGTAAATCAGATTTTTCTGCTATTAAAATTTATTGTAAAATTTTATAATGTGTCTGTTGTCGAATTTCGGAGAAGATATGTTATAATATTGCAGTTTAATCAATTTCATCATCAGTGACTATAGGATGAAAAAACCTCCTTTTATTTTTACCTAGCATGCAGTATATAATCGATGTTCAAAATTTTTAGGTTTCAGTTCAGATTGAACTTAATTTCCCTACCTTTGAATCATCATCTACAATTTCAAATGACGTGAAATTGCTGTCAGTCCGAAAGTAATTCAAAATTCATTTCACATTAGACGCGAATCTTCCTTCAACTGCTAATAGAAGCAGTCTATGCGCCTCAACTGCAGATTTGTTTCCAATAAAAGAAATGAATCAAAAGTTCCCGCGTATAACTCTTATTTCCGCACAAAAAAGAATATGTAGTGTGTACTAAATCGCAAACAGTTCACGGTGGTGGTGTTACTTGACATCCACTCTTTGTAATATAAGATTTTATATCTGAAATTTTCAACTATAACTTAGTGGTGCATCCATCTTTTGTAAAACGGAGAATATTTGTACCCTTAATAAAAAAATCATCCAAATAAGTGCTTATTTACTCCCACTTATGGTTTTAAAGATTTACTTTCAAAATGGAAATGTGTTGTCACAAATGGCCAGGCCGATTATTCCAAAATAATTTAATTTATATAAGAATATATTGAGAATGACTCAGTCACTTCACAGCGTATACTATTTGTATAATTAATATTTAATAGTTCTCATCATTATGTATGTATACAAATAAATATTTTCTAACAATATTTTCGAATATAAAATACATTCTGACTTTTCATTTGCATTGCAGTCGTGTTTTAGTCTTAATATCAACAATTGAAATTGACTAACTCCTATCTTAAAAAGGGTGAAAAAGGTTGACTAAGGCAATTGCATGTAGAAATGTATGACACATACATGCTGTTTAAGCTCTATTACGGATTTATTAAATCCAACTTGTTCTGCGGGCATTGTATTGTATTGATTCTCAGTGCACAAAATTGAGTGTAGTAAGCCGTGAATCATTCTTGTGCTAAAATCGACAAGTCACATACGAATATTTGTACAATGAGTGGTTTTGAGACTACTTTTATTCGCCAGAAGGTTTTCTTTTATATTTGTTTTTGGTAGTTCTTGGTTTATCACATTTGATTTAGCGAATGAAAGCGCAGAAGCATTGCATACTCCACTGCGATGAATATTATTTTTTAGCAATAATCTTTTAGAACATTTGCTAGTAAACAAATAATAATCCAAATGGTCGCAGTATATATAAATATAAATAAATATGATATACTCGTATCATCGCGATAAAAGACTTCCGTTTCGACGTAGGAACTTGAACTTAGCTATTATCAATGAATTACTGGTCTAATATATTTACTTTTTGAAAAAGGAGAAACAATTTATATACATTTAAGCCGCCTGAGAATATAAGATCCTTGCGATATTTTGTTAAAATATTGCGTTTCTCCGATTTTTATGCAATTTAGAATTTTCTCTTATGAATTCAATTTAATTTTCTGTGGTTTGTGAACATTTTACAACGCATCCATGGCTTTGATATGGATTGAAATCCCTTTTATGTGATTTAATTTTATACAAGCAACAGCGTGTCATTCGCATTAAGAAACGCTTGATACTATGAACTGCTTGGTAGTTGTAGAATAACGTAATCTGAAAGAGGACATGCACCTAGATTGCATTAAATTGTATATAACTTTGAGATATATTTTTTATTTATTTGTGTCTTTTATTTAAATCAGCGACTATTTTAAATTTGTTACGTGTTTGCATTTTGATAAATTTCAATTTCAATACATGAGTTTGATTTATTATATATTATATGTTACGATATACTCGTATATGCTATCTTTTTTATTTCATTTGGAGCACCCCCATTTTAACGTTTTGGAGATTTCTTTACACTTATCATTTCACTTTTGCGTACTCCCTTAAAAAATTCGTTCACCTTTATGGTCACCATATAAAAAATATAAAAAAAAATATCGTGAATGTCCATTCTTTGTAATTGTAAAATCAATACTGCATGACATTTGTATCTAATTTGTGTTTTTTATAGATAGCCGCATGCGATATACAATATAAATGAGTACTACGACAAATATCATTATCGATATGTTCATAATAATTTCTTAATATTTTTATAAAATGTTTTTATTCTATTTTTAGTGATTGTTATAAGAGCCCTCAATGTGTTTATACAGTTGTTGAAGAATATGTTTTCTCGACTGAAACAAATGTAGCCCCCAAAAGAATTCCGTGAACAAAACAATCATTAATTGCACTCTGTACTCAATTGTTTAATATACAAATTGTAAAACAAAATGATGTGAAATTGTTTTTGATAATGTGTGGACTAGAGAAAAATTTTATTCCTTTTAATGTCTGTTAGAGAGTAATTGAAAAAACGAAAATATATACTTATATGAAATAAAATACTACTGTGGTATAACATTGAAAAGAGAAAAAAAAAAAACAAATTACGTATATGCTATACAACATTTACTATGTATTTAAGGAAGAAAAAGTGGAACGTATCAACTATATGGTCTGACAGTTGAAACAAATATTGCAACAATTTATAATTATTAATAAACAAAAATTAAGGGAATAAATCATTAGATGTAATTATTAGAATTTAACTCCGTTAACACAATAATACAAGCTTTCTTTTATTATTGACAATTTTTTCATAAACTTAATATCAAAACAATAAATTTAATCAAAGTTTGATTATCGTTTTAAATGATGATTCGCTACCACTCAAGATAGTGAACTTTTCTGTTGTTTATACAAATTTGACACAAAGGTATAACTTTAACGGGAAAAGTATTGTAAAAATCATAATTACATAATGAAATAAAGCCATTTTAAATGGTTTTATATAAGCCCAAACAAAGAATGATTGTTATCTCTTAAGATATGATCAACATAATCACAGTGTGGTAAAATCGTAACGGAAAACAAAATAACGGGATTTTTAAACAGTGGAAAAAATTTTAATAAAATTTACAATTTGTAGTACAATGTAGTACATTCTATTCTATAGACATATAATTATGGTCAGATTAATTATATCGTAGTATTAGAGTAAGGTTTCAAATGGCCCACATTCGTGGCTTTTATATGTTTCGAATACTCCCAGAGCAAGGATTATAAAATGTTGTATTAACTATTGCAGAAATACACTGTGTTATAATAGATGAAGTAAAGCCAACCTTTTAAAATACCCCATAAACTTGAAAAGCCAGGAAAACCAGCAAGAACATCCAATATTAAATACAATTTTTTAACCAGACAATATTTTACGTCGAAAGTGTCTCCTATATATTATTTTTATATATATTTATATTTTAAATATATTTATTTTGTTTTTCTCTAGTGAATACCTTCCAAGATATTACAAGAGCCAAGAGACTTCTATAGGAAAGCATCCTTTCAAAAAGCTTCTCTACGGTGAATTTGTTGGGAAAATTTTATATGAAAATGTGTATTTAATTATATGACTATTTTCTGTATCTAATAATATCTACCGATTTTGAAAATAATTTTGAAAAATACTTCTCACATAGAAAAATATTTTGGAAGAAAAATGTTTTCATACAGCAGATCGTTATTCCAAAGAGTATATAACCTGAGAAGCCTCGGATACCATTTTCTTCTGTATCCAGTGCTATTTCCCGATTATGTATTTGGGACATAATTATCTATAATTGCATCAGCCCAGATTTAGTTTGATATTATTAGATCGAATTAGATTCACTACACGCAATATATCACTATCAATATCGGATTAAATTTTGGCTGATACAATTATATATAGGTATAATTTTGTTTCAAGTTTCGATAACACCGATTGGTATTATAATCCATTGTAGTATGTAGCGAAATAAGATTAAATTTAAAATCTTTTGCTGAAGAAATTAATATGGTCGGGCGATATCGGCGTTTTTTTTATTGTAGATTCTGTTTTTCGTTTTTTTACGAAATTATATTAAAGGGGTTCTAGTAATTTAACAGCAATACACTTGGGTAAGCCTAATCGAACATTTTTTGGCTCTATAGACGCCCTTGGACTCAATTTTTTTAAATTCAGCGCGGTAGAGGTTTTTTTTTATTATTTTCATTATGAACAAATATGAAATGGGTGTTTAATAAACTGTTTATGCTCGTATAACCCAAAAAATTAAACATTATTTTATAAGTTACATTTTTTAAGACAGTTAATTTTTGCCAGATAATTTTTATAAGTGGAAGGTTTGGAAACAGCGATAATGCTGGTCTAGGACGCTTTTATTTACATTTTTTTCTTGTTAACTCTTATAAAATGATAGCAAAGATAGCATATTCATAGACGTTACAGATAATATAAAACATATTTTTTAATGGAGTAGACTTTATCTACAGACATATTAATAATGTTTCAAAGTAATTGTATTCAGTGAACATTCAGAAATAGCTCTCTTAATAAACATAAGTTACGAAAAAACAGCTAAAGAATTTGGTCTACAAATTCAACAAGACTAATAATGGAATATGTATAACATATACTTTGATAACGAGAACCAATTCTCGGGTCCTTCATTGAATTGTGAATGAATGGGTATTTTATAAACTGGTTTGAAACTGTTTTCATAAATGATATCTCTTAAACCAAGTGTGATTTTAGGAATATAAACTTAAAATTTATAATGCTGCAATCAGTCAGTGTTAACATCAGATTTAGACTTGATTTCTGTTTCCGAACGTAAAATCTAGATTTTAAAATTTAAATTAGATTCCATCATGTCATATTTACTATAACTGTTTGTGTTTCGGATTCTTTGAGGAGATTTTTAATTATAAAATTGTGAATAATTCAGCTCTGTTACTTTCTTTTACCAAATCGAAAAATAAGCATATATGCAGACGTACCATATGCTGGGTTTCCTCTCCCTGATGTGAAATAATAGAATTTCACCTAGTGAATTATCAACTATTCGAATCGAACTATCAGTTATAACTAACACTTTGACCTTTGATGCATCGCTGGCAAGCCAGTGCCAGTTTAACAATTTTCTTATTTCATTTGCTCATTTTTGTTTTTCAGGTGAATCAAACAAAATATTTACACTTTGTGAATGCTATAAATGACAGCAAATGGCAAAATTTGTTAGCGTAGTTTAGTAAATTGTTGCAGAAAACACTTTGATTGTCCAATTTACAAAGTTAAAGAAAGAAACTAAATTGATTCCCCTTATGAAAACGTATTTAATGGCAATATTTTAAAAGAACCATTAGCTAAAACTAATTTAAGAGTTATGTGAAAAAGAGTTCTTATAATATACCATTTATTTTGTTGTTGTGGAATGACCGGTCATAATAGTACATGGAAAAAATTAATTGGGTGCAAATTATAATTGCCATTATATTTAATTACTTTGAAACGCATTTGTCATTATCAAGCCTAATTTCAATAAATTAAAATTTTGTAGTCATTATTGGCAATTGCATTTCAAATTAGTTGTCGTTAAAATATCTGTGCAGCGCAAAAACAATGAAACAATTGTTAAACTTCCAAAAAGGACCTTAAGGCTTTATTATAAAGGCTGTGTAATATGCCCTGTAAAACATCTCCATTTCCTATATTTTATGTGCCGCAAATAATCGAGATCTTTGTTCTGAGACTTAAATTAAAATTACAGAAGAGATGAGATTTTTAGCACATATAAAATATTACAAAATATTCCCAAAAATTAAATGTATTTCATACATATTTCAACTTTCTTAGCTAATTCTGAAATAAAAAGTGTAAAGAAGTATTCTTATTGCAAATTCGGGGTAGTTTTTCCGAGATCTTCTTCATTCAAACTTTTTAGATTCAGTTGATGATGAGATGCCACCATCTTTCTTTCTGTTTGAATAATGGGCATCTTGTAAACTTTCGTTGTAGATCTGCTTAAATTAGCATTTTCTACAAAACGTACTAGTGTTATCTATCTCTATAACACTATCTTTGAACCCTCTTTGAAATTACATAAATGGATTTCAGAAATTAAAGTAATACCTGCCGAATATAGTGATTGTTTGCAGACAGTTTTTTTAAATTACTGAAACATGTAAAAATTAGCTTGTGAATTGAGACTAACTTTATTTCTTTTACAACAGAGGTGTACAATTTAGCGCTAGTTCCGTTTCAACTTTTATCAGCAACGAACTAGCTTAAAAAGATGGTTAAATGCAGGTGGCACAACTAATATTTCTGGACGGGCAAATTCTTGGATGGTTTTGATATCTCTGTTGCAGACAGGAAGGGCAGCATCTTGTTTGATGAATGAATATAGTCTATTCGCAACAATTTGCGAGGATTTCAGTGGGTTTGAACTAGGCCATACATCAATAGAATGTCATTCAAATCGTTTAAATTTGAAAATCCAGTTAGGTTTACGGTTTTATCTCACTGTGATCCCATTTAAAATTGTATAATCTTACATATATTTAATATTAATTCAGAAAGAATTTTCGCATGAGCTCAGGTTTATAATTTTTTTTTTGTTCAAACAACTAAAAATATTGCATTAAATAATAAACAAAACAAATAATCGACAAAACAAAAATTAAAAGATTTTAATAAGAATTGAAAGCAGCAAGAACTTCTTAATATGGATTAACAGAAAAACTGCCTTCAAGCTCAAACCGAATACATAATATAAATAAAATTTAATAAATATATAAGTTCAAAAATGTTAACCACCTTCAATATTTTTTTGAAATAAATCAGTTGCCATTTGTTAAGAAATATCATCAATTCTAAGCGAAAAAAAATTATTTTCTGTATAAATATTTTTTAGTGTAAAATCTCACTTGTACAACAAACAAACTCTCCACTTGATAAAAAGATGGTAATATTTTTATGCTACACATGGATATATTATAACGTGTTGTAAATACGTTTTATTCAATTCCCTAACGAATATCAGAAAAGTAAAATAATTTTGCCTATTAGTCGGTTTCAAATGTGTTTTATTATTCGTATAAACGGAAGCGTAATGATATGTTTTTCCTTTTTGAAAAAATTAATAATACATATATTGTAACAAGCACATCATTTGTTACTCAGACCTTTTTACATCTGTACCAACTTATTTCACAAATTTATTTTTATTCATTACAACAAAACCCCGTTAGTCTACTTACACTTGGTTTTCATCCATAGTTTAGAAGAATTATTTTTATTTTCTATTATCGTAATAGTTTTATTTTACAAATTCTCTTAATTTAGCATTTTCATTCATTACAAATAATTAAAATAATAAAAAAAAACAACAAGATTAAATATACTTAAACAAATGTAATAATACATTTAGATATAAATATTGTTATAACAAAGTATAATATTAAAACAGTAATATAAAACCATTATTAATACTTAAGAATTTTATTTAAAAAATACATATAAAAATGTTAAAAACAAAATAAATTTATGACTACATTTAGAAAAAATTACGCCATTCTTTTATTTCCCATAATGTTCGCTTTCAAAATACTGCAATTCTTTGAGTCCAAATAGAAGCTATGGCCACTCGCAATTTTTCCTTCTCCTATAATATAAATTCTAGTTTCAGCGTGCAATCAAAAGAAAGAGAAAGCGGGTTCAAATTTTTCTATAATGTTCCAACACCTGGGCACCATGACAATGTATGTGGCCATACCAACAACACCGTACATGGGGAAAGGTCTTACCGTCTATGATGTACAAAAACATATTTCTTACCATTAGTATCTCGGAAATATAAATGGACGATGTCATTTCCAACACTTCTACAACAATCATTCCATAGCCTCTGTTCTAAACAGCTTGTAGCATTTGAAAATATTTGGCATCTTAGAAAAATAACTTTCGAAAATGTTATTCACATAATGTTATTCAACTTTTAATTATTTATTTTAACATTGTATGTATTACATGAGTATTCTGATTAATATAAACTGAAAACATATACGGAGAACAAAAATCAAAAATTATTTAGCTTTTGTTGCTCCCTTTGTATTTTTATTCTTTTACAACTTCCACGGAATGAAATATTTAGAGATGTTCGTCTATTCGTTATAAAACACAAGTATA
>JAHXMU010000671.1:459580-489256 GCA_019455685.1 Philornis downsi
TTCACAAATTGGCAAATGCAAAAGATCCTGGCTTTCTCATATTCAATGTGAATGTACATCGATTCCGAAAGACAGTTTGAAAAGCTTTTACTAGACTAATCGCTTACTCGACTACACGAAATGTTCGTTAAAATCAAACTGGTAGACGCCGCTCAAAGAAAAATAAGGGGTTGTACTGGGACTCGAATACACGATAATGATGTGTATGTGTTAACACTCATGGCACGTAAGTCATTATTATGAATCTTTTAAAATTGCACAACTTATTAATGTTTTCGATGTAGGCATTTAGGATATTCATTTCATTTCATTTATTGAATTGAATATATTGAATATATTTATATTGAATATTATTCACTAATGTATTAGCTGAAACAGAAACATACAATTTTTTTTTTTTGTCTTCACATATAATGAATTACAATTTTTAAATATATCAAATTTTATTTTAGAACTAGTCGATCCAGCGTGCGGTGCAACGCCATCTTTAAAGTGGGAAGAAACCCTCCTCTGTAATCATATAAAACTCAATTCTCTACCTACAATTATATAATTATAAATAACATGACTTTTTGCTCAATCATCTCCTGATGTAGTGTGGTTAGGTCAATAATTTGGTACCATTAAAATTTGTTCGTTTTGGAGTTTGTTGTCGATCTACAATGTAAAATGATTTTTGTTCATTATTCGGTTCAAAATCGTTTTTTTATTAGCAATTATTTCTTATTGTTAACAGACTATAACTCAACAACTTTTGCGAAATTGATTATATTGACACACCTTACAGAACGGATTTCGGTATTCGCCAAAATACAATCTTCAGCTTCCTTACATCATCGCAAACTCGAGAGTCTATAACTTGTGGTTTTCATGATGATTAGTTGATTATTTTGGCCACCATCAGAGAATTTGTAAAAGGGTTACGGTCCGCTTTTTATTTGAACATATTTATTTTTGCGCCAGTAGCAAACATAAGAAATCACTTTTATACACCTTTACCAATTCATTATAGTCGTTCAAATTTGTTATTTGTAAGGGCGGTGCCATGCCCCTTTGTATAATATAGGCCATGATTCCTTCTTGATCGTGTGGACATTGCATGACAATCGGATTGTTAATGTAGACGCCTATTCCCAACGTAGGTACAAATATTCAATTATATATGTACATATATACGCGGGCGGTCCGAAAACTAGCCGACATGACGTATAAATGGTACCAGCAGTTTGAAAATAAATTAAAAAAACTATTTTGGTAAAAAGTGACAATCGTATAAAACATAAGTTTTAAGTTCCAAGGCACCACTTTGTTTGCTATTTTTATTTGAGCCATTAAAAGTTAACGATCTCAGTGAGTTTGTAAACATGGAAAAAATTAGTCACCGTTATGTAATTTAATACTTCCATTTGAAAGGTCTCAGTCCAAAGCCGAGCTAGATTCTATTCTGGGGGAGTCTGCTCCTTTGTTTACGACTTTAAAATATTGGGTAGCAGAGTTTAAACTATGCCGTACGAAATGCCAAGACGAACACCGTAGTGGTTGACCAATTGAGTTGTTCGCGTCAGACACGGCTAAGAAGATCGATAAAATGGCATTGTGTGCTAGCTGAAATTACAAGCATTATAATTATAAAAAGTGATATATATACATAGTATACTGACCGAAGATTTGAAGATGAGAAAGCTGTGTGCAAGATGGATGTCGCGCTTACTTTCAATAGAGCAAAAAAAGCGTCAAGAAGACGCCTCTCACCTGAGAAAAAGGAACAGTCAGAGCAGGGGACTGGAATGGGAGAATCGAATTGAGAGAAAGGCTGTATTTGGCGAAAAAGAAGGTATCGTTTTATCAAAACAATACTGCAGTTCACACATCCATTATTGCTATGGCCAAATTAATGAATTGCTCCATCACATAGCTTGTTCGCCAGATTTAGCTCCCTTTCTATTTCCAAACATGAGAAAATGGCTCGATGGCAAATGATTTGCCAAGAATGAAGAGGTGAAAGTCTGCGGTTGATGGCTATTTTAAGAAGTTGGACAGTCCTTACTACAAACAGGGTATATAAGCTTTGAATATCGCTGGAAAAAGTGTATCGGGCTAAAAGGAGATTATGTTGAAAAAAAAAGAAAAATTTTTTTGTGTCTTCTTTGTTAGGTTCTTTGTTGTTATTTATATGCATGTATATATTTCCCATTTCCTTCACGTAAAACAAGTATACCTCACAATGAACTCTGAACTTTTCCTTCCACAATTGTAATTCTACAGATGTTTATGCTGGACACCTCAGATTTGGTACGAAACATCTGAAACGCACTGCAAATTAATTTAATGTTCATATCTCAAAACGACCGTAGGGATCCTGCAAATAGTAAGCACACGATTTGTCAGCCGCTCATTCCATTCTTTTCTTGCACTGTTCAAATATTGAAACAAGTACATTAAAACATTTCAAAGTTAACAGAAATGTGAGTCATATCTCCTCTATTCTACCATGAATTCCTCGAAAATATGGCAACTGTGGAAACATATGTTCTCATAAAAACAACCCAATAGGGAAACAACAACTGAAAATCAAATTTTCTATTCCTATCAAGTAGTAAAATAGAAAAGACAACAAATTGGAAAATCATAAAAAATTATTTTCTTTTATGTATGCAATAAATGTGTATGAGTTTTTGGCACTTTATGCGTAGGTTTATTTCGCAATGTCGGTTATTACTCTATTCATATATTTTCCTATTGACCTTCTTACATTTGTATTAATCATATTTGTTTCATGTGGTGAAATTAGTAGCAGCTTTCTTTGAAGACAAAGAAACGTCGATGTTTACATTTAGTTGTGAGCCTTTGGAGCGTCTAGTGAAAATAAGTTAGCATGTCGTCGTTGAACGTGTTGTGTGCTATCTGCAGCGAGTTTTTCAAGAATACTGACATCATCTTTTCGACCACCAAGTGTGGTCATGTTTTCCACCAACAGTGTCTACTCCGGTGGTTGTCCCGTTCCACTACATGTCCACAATGTCGTAGCAACTGTCACCGCCACTTGGTGCACCGTTTGTATCTGAATTTCTCAGAGCCCACGCCAATGGATGAAGTGGAAATGGTGCCAGTGAAAAGTTATGAATGGTTTGCTCTGGACAATACTTTAACCGCTGAAGAGATAGAAAAATTTGCCTTTAAACTGGATAACGATAAAGAAGGAGACCCCATTTATGCGGCTCGCGTGTATTTGAACAACGACCTTTTGCCAGCGTACTATGTGCCCAAAAAGAAGGGAGTCTATTGTGCCTGGAATTGTACATCGCATTTCCTCCAAGACGACATTGAATTGCTGTACATTGACAACGATGATGCAGAATACAAATGGGTCGCCGCTGCAAATGGCGCAATACCTGAAAAGGCTCTGGTTACGGGCTACTGCGAGACTGGCGAATCTTTGTACACAAGTCGTGCAGTGTACGAGGGCAGGATGCGTTATGGAAAGTTGCATCCATCTCATGGCCGTTGTTATGTGCCCCACAAAACTGCGGAAGTTAGCAATCGCGATTATGAAGTTTTGGTGCGAATAGCTAAAACTGACGCGTAAACTACCAAAGTGTTGTGATGGCTAAGAAGATGGTGAATCACATAATCTGCGGATCTCATCTTCTGCTTGTTTTGAATTGATATTACTTAACAAATTTGTAAGTGTAGTTTAAGAATCTTAGATAATTGCATATAATGTGAAGGCAATTTGGGAAATATGGAAAGTAATAACGAATAAAAATTAATGAATATTTAACAAATAGGAAATTAACGTTCTTTAATTGAGGCTGCCGCTGTGCTCAATATATATTCACCTTTTAAGTAACTTGTGATGTTGTTTTAGCCTTCTCTACTTTACATTTTTTAGTATGAGTCGCTAGTTTGAAATCCTTCTTTAGAATGTAAACATACCAGATATAGCAGATAATAATTTTTAAATAAAATTATTTCCAATATAACTCGTGAACATCAAAGTCTTGCTAACATTTTAATTTTTACTGCAGTTACATATTGAGCTTGGGGCAAAAAGCTAACAACTATGAGAGAAACAAACGTCGATAAGCTATTTGCTGAATTACCGTCAGCCATGCATTCCGATGCATAGAGTTCGATACCTCAGTAGATGGAGCGTACATTACCAATCCGAAGAGACTAAGATTCAAACGGTTAACAACATTTAATTTAATTTAATTTATTTATTCAGGATTGCAATTTTAAACCTTAAGGCCGATTTGATTATAAAAAAGCATTAAATTTATTAATTAATTATTAATTAAATTATTAAAAGAGCAACCTAATACTCTTTTCATATATGCAGAAATATGTTCACGCCTGCATACACTGTAAATAAATCGTGGAACTGCATTTATTGCCAATTGAATTTCGAAAAATTCACACATATTGTTCCCGACACTTCTAGCCCATAAATAATTTGAGGCATTTGAAGCGCCCAAGCCAGTCTATATTTGATAAATAAATATTGGTTGAGTAGAGGCTCCGTAATACTCCATATACTTTAGCACGAACAGAGTCAATATGAGTTTCGAAATGAAACCTATTATAGATCACAATACCTAAGCCATAAATATATGCTATTTCCCGCGTTGCTACTTGGACTGCCAAACTAAATTGTCTTGGTCTTTAAGGCATGAAGCACTAATGAATTATGAATAGCCCATTGCACAGTGCAGTCGAGCCAATAATTTATTGTACATCGGAAAAATCTCGATCGCCACTAAAAAAAAGCAAATAAGGACGAAGAACAAAGGTTAGGTGATTATTCATTACATCATTAATATAAAGTAAAAAAAAAGAAGAGGTCCTAAGACCGAACCCTCTGGTATACCCGAGATTAGAGCTACAAGATTCGAATTTCTTCCATTCAAGTTGACAAAATGTGTTTGCAAGCCAAGCTATTTAAGTTTCTCTATAATCCTTCTGTAACATATGGAATTGAAAGCCTTACTCAGATCCGAAAAATCCAGAAAGCTATTCACATTGCGATTCATGTCCTTCCCAATAGTGTCTGTTACAGACAAAAACAAACTCGTTGTATAACCCCCTTGGCAAGCGTACTGATTCCCAATAATTTTACTCCCAGATTGTTCCATAATTTGATCTTTCAAGTCTTTCAATGCTCAAAAACCTTCTATAGACTGGGCGAATTGAAATTGGCCGCAGGGCATCAGGGCCATTAACAACAGCAAATTTCGGCATAGGAATAACGTGGACAGTTTTCCAAGCTTGCGGAAAAACAGACGTTGTCAAAATCGAATTCATTAATTGTGTAACAATTTCACATATAGAAGGGAAAATTAATTTTAAAAATTGTACGTAAATACCATCGACATCTACCGATTTACATTTAATTTTATTCAAAGCTATAACACCTTTGTCAGAACTGGCACATCTAAATGCTATCGAATCATCGTCATGCAATGATTCATAATCAAAATTGTTTGCATCGGTTTGTAAATTACCAGCAAAAAGCGAATTAACCACATTAACATCTTCGTTATAAAAAATATTCTTGCTACCAACACTACCATAGCATCCAAAAATAACCCATAAATGAATACAATCAGTTTTCTCTAATCCTTTCGGATTATAGATTTATATATTTACAAAAAATTTTCCAATTCTCACATATACGGCTCATTAAAGCAAAATCTCTAAGATTTGGCAAACAAAATTCTATTATGATTCAACCAAGTATCACCACTTAGAGGAATCCTTTTTCAAACTATGATAACAAACGTAAATAATTGTGCACAGAATGAAGTTACTATGAATGAATGAAGAAAATATGGTAGAAGAGACAAAATTCGCTAAATATATAAAAATACCTTCCCAATGGATTCTACCAAAATCACGGTACTCAATAAATTCTCCCAAAAGCTGTGCGACAACATCAAAAGAAGCAAAAATTGGATCATGTTGTAAAATGCAGGAACATTGCACTTGATAATATGAAGTCAGTTAACGTAGTGGTATTAAAAATTAAGTACTACTGATAGATTTAACCTAGCACAAACGATACGATCTCAATATATTAAACATGTTAGAATTGAAATCGCAAACAACAATAATATTTGCATAATTTAAGAAAAGGTCGTAATGAAGTTGAAGGTATGAAGTTATAGGGGTGTAGTTGGAGTTTTTTATGATTTGTCAAAAGCGTTTGATCTAATTGATCATGACATCTTACTTCAGAAACTCAGATTTTATGGTGTGCGTGAAAAAGAACTTTTTCTCTTAAAAAGCTATTTGACGAAGCGGTTACAATTTGTACAAATTGATAATAGTAAAAGTACCTTAAAACCAGTAGAGCATGGAGTCCCCCAGGGAAGTGTATTGGGTCCCTTGTTATTTTCTCTGTATATAAATGACTTGAAAAATATTGACTTATCAGGTAAAATGTTTGTGTACGCTGATGATATTGCTATTTTTTATCCATATAAATATAAAATGGCTGTGAGGCCATACATAGAACGAGGAGCAAGTCTATTAATAGAGTATTTGCGTATTAATAAACTTTCCCTTAATCCAAAAAAAACGATAAGATTTAGGCCACATTGTCTGTTCAACGACAGCTTTAGTATATACGTAGATGGGGAAAAAATTCCAGAAGTTAATTCAGTTAAATATTTGGGATTATATTTTCAAAGTAATCTTCCTTGGATACTGCATATTGAGTATCTAAAGTCTACAGTATCACCTGCCATAGGTTTATTGTATAAATTTAGAAATAAATTTGATCAAAATACTAAGTTTCTAATATTTCAAGCTTTAGTTCAAAGTCATTATAACTATTTAGCCATTATGTATGGTTATAAAAAGAGTTCTGAATTAAAATCACTCCAACGACAACAGAATAAAGCACTAAAAGCTGTAGCGAACTTGCCAATTTCATATTGTACGCTTTCTCTGTATAGAGATGTTTTTCCAACAGTTTTGCCAGTATATGGTTGTTATAAATTAAAATTGCTAATATATGTTTTCAAATGCTTGCATAGTATTGGCCATCACACGATAAATTTTTCCAGAAATCAGTATATTTTCAATACGAGAAATAATGACAATTTGAGAGTAGCTATGTGTCGATCTGAAACAACAAAACAGCGTATAGAACATTCTGGTAGTAGTCAGTACAATATTTTACCACAACAGCTAAAATCACTAGAAACACTTTCGTTATTTAAATCTTCATTGAAAGGGTATTTATTGCAAAATATCGAAGAGCTTCTGGTATGAATTTTGAGTTAATATTGAAGTATATGCCAAGAAATTAAATTTTTCATAAATGTGTTTGTATTCTTGTATTAAACTATTGTTATTATACAAACAATTTTGAATGTAACTATTTTGCCAACTAGCCTCTATAATGCCATGTGGCGCTGAGGCGTAATTTGTATGAATTTGTATGATATAATAAATTTAAAAAAAAAAAAAAAAAAAAAGAAAAAAAAAAAAAAGTTCTTCAATGGTGTGGTGTACATTCCTCCAGTAAGTAGAAAGTACACCACACCAAAAAGCATCTTCGCTTCGCTAGGAAAAAACTAAGGTATTAATACAATATTGTGTCAAAGATTACCCTTATATATAGTGCCAACACCACCATATCTAGTGTCTTTGCGATCATTGCTATAAAATTTATATCCTGAGATATCAATTGCTCGATTTACTATATTCGATTTCAGCCACTTCTCAGAGATGAAAACGGCATCAAAGAATGAACCGTGTAAAATGGGGTTCAATTCATCAAAATTAGTGGAAGTGGAAAATCATGCCCTGGCAATTGAGATGTGCTACGTTTAATTTATCTGTACATGAGTTCAAAGCGAAATTTATATAAGCATTGTTACTAATAACAGGACCAAAATTCAAGTCAAAAGACAACAAAGTTAACAAAAAATTATGTATAATATAAAATATAATCACACACATTTTTATTAAAAATAACGAAATACACAAGCAAATAAATTCGGGACGCCTTAATTCAACCGGTAATTTTTACATTTTTTCATAGGTTTCTTTAAAACCACATGTAGAGCAGGTGTGCGTGTACGTATCATCATCTTCGTTATAAGTGTCCTCCCCAAACTCATGAACATGGACTCCCTTTGTTTTTTTCGTATATAGACTGCTACGGACTTCCATGCGCAGTTGCTTCATTTGCTTGTTGTACTTACGTATCTTGCCCACTTCTCGCTTTTCCACGCGATTTTCATGTTGACGCATTAATTCCTCTTCGCTGCCCCAAACTTCCATGGCTCGCTTTTGAATCTGTAAATGTAAGTACAGCTTCATTTCGCCCCAGCGGACATTGTGAGGATTTTTGCGACTAATGTAACGTAGCGGTGGACTGCGTTTATCAAAATCACAATCTTTTAGCAAATACTCGGCCTTCGCCTCGGTACGAGTGATTAAGGAGTGTTCACCATCCTGGTCTCGGCACTTGTCGCAGACAGCATGGTCGAAGTTATTCATTAAAAACGAGTCGGCGAAGGCATCACCACACTTCATGCACTCTTCATACTGCACAGGGATGGCTATTGCTTCATTAGCCATTTTCGGAGCATGATCAAGGCCATTTGATCCGGAGGATGGAGCGTGGCTGCTCTGTGATGCTGTCACCGGTTGCTCGATTAGAAAGCCGCCACCACTGTCCACATACTTTGTGCCTTGTACTTTGATCACAGAGCTTGTCCCTTCTCCGCTATTCTCGTCCCTGTGGAATATATCGTACAATTAGCTTGCTCTTTGCTAATGCAAAATGTTACCTACTTTTTGTTCAAAGCATAGGGATGACTTACTAATTTAGCCTCTCTCAAACTTAAAGCTTTAATGCGGTTACGTTCTATACGAGCTATTTGTGCTTCAGTTAAAGTCGTTGACGTTTTTTCTGACATTTTTTCTCAGAAACTGATTGATTATCGGCAGTTACAATTTTTTTGGCTTTACAAATCGCACTTTTTCCGCATATAAACAAAACAGTGCTTCTTCTTTCATGTTTGATTAATTAATCTGATAAGCATTGCCAACCTATAAAATTGAATATATTTCAAAATTGCCAGCCCCACAGCTTATACAGCAATGAATGGTGGGACAAAAAACGAGCAATGAGGCTGACAAACGGCTTAATTAAAATTCAACGGGCACGACGTAAAAAAAGCATGCCATCCGGTTCGCCCATTTCATTCTCTTTTTTTAAACAAAATGTGGATACTAAAATGGATGGAGATGATTGTGGGCACCAAGCCGATTTATCAGTTTGCCTACCGTGCTTCGGAATTTTAATACGGAGCAAAAACTGTAATTCACTGTTTACTGTTAGCCTACAATTTACTGGGACAAAAAAAAAATGCTTGCAATTAAAAAGTGTTTCCACATTCTAATAACTTCAACGATTTGTCGGCAAAAATATTAAACAATGATTATTCCATAGCCATTTCCTAAATTCATGTTTGGATTCTTGAGGACCGTAGCTGATGAAAACCTTCATAAGGTTTGATAAAACTTAAATTATTTAACAATTTTTCCATCGCCATTCACTTGTAACAGTTCCCCTTACCGCAATAGTATTATTATAACGTTATACTTTCAACGAGATACTTTCAAAACTATATATGTATTTAGTAAAATTACAGTTTTGAATTTATTGTTATTACTGTTAAAAAAAATGCCAAGTAATTGGTTACAAATTATGTTTACTAAGTAAATAAATACAACGTTATTGTAATCATCAAGACCATTAGGGCATGATTCTATGTCAGTCGTGGTGCATCCTTTGTGTAAGAGCAATTTCGTATATCTGTAAATAAAAAACAACAGTTATTCTCTTTTCTATATCAAAAGCTTCTGCTTGTTCTAGACATTTTGTCTAGGAAGACATTTTTCGCTTAGATAATATTGGAAATAAATTTCACAAAAATTGTATTCTAAGAGGCTTTCACATTGGAATATGTCTATTATCAATGCACGAAAAGTATCATGGGGAACATTTTTCATACAGAACGGTATCATGAAGAAAAATTTAGTGGAAGATTCTTACCGTAAGGAAACGTGCATAGAAGACAGTATCATCATAGTCAAGAAGAAAGGTACCATTGTAAGCACTTTTTATGTGAAGAGGCAACTCTTTATATTCAATTTTGAACAAATTAAGAAAAAAAAAATCAATTTGCATCTAGCAAGTAACTCTTAATTGATACAACTTTAGCTCACTCGACCATCGTGGCTGCCTACATTATGTACATTCACATTTTTTGCCTTCACATATGATCAGCCAATTTTGTGATTTTTAAACAGTATGTCAAAATTGTTTTTATCATAAATAATGTTTATGTGATCGAAATTGTTTCACAAACTCAAAAACATGTTCAAACTTAAAGTCTTTCTTAAAAGAATATACAAAAAGTTTTTTTTTATTATTTATGACCATGGATGAAAACAAAATTGTTCCAATATCGAAAAAAACGAAAAATTTTTTGTCCAGGCAAACCAAACATTTCATTAAACATTTCATCCTTACCAGGATCACAGAATAGGACTACATCTGCTAAACCAATATGAATAAACTATTCGAAATTAACCAATAAGTAGGAATGCGCGATTAAGATTTAGGATTAATCAATATTAACAAATCATTTAATCGATTAACAACAAATTCTGATTATTCAGATCCATGATTAATCAATCAATTTGTAGTTTGAACAACCAAGCTCAAACGAGTTATTCAAAATCAAATAATTTGGCTAAGAAGACAATGTGAAGGAAATATATACGACCAACGTATGTTTTAAACGATAAAAATGTACTTTGATAAAATTTCAGTGGCTCAAAATAAAACATAAAATATAAAATGTCCAATTATTCAAATTCTGATTCTGAAGCCCGGGATCACGGGCTTCAATTTCAAATAGCAGTCTGGGCGGGATAATGGACCCACGGTTATCAACTAAACCATTAGTTTTTCTGGATGTAACACCATCGATTCTTTATGGGCTGATCTTCAGCCCAAATGCGGCAATTTTGTCCAAAAATAGTGGACTTTCTTAAAATTGTTCAAGAGCTCAAAGATTTCAAAATTCCGCGGAACATATTTGGACGTGGAAAAATAACACCACTGCCAGCTTTTCTTGTATTGATTTCCAACACTAATATTGGACTAACTTATATTTTTACCTCATAATATATTTTATAATATACATATTTGTAGAATCGTAAAATTCTACAATTTACGCCACATCAAAAATTCATTTCACAAGTTTACAAGTATATTATCGAAAATGTTATAATGTAAAAACACTAGTTATTCCGATTTCCGAAGTGATCGCACACCATCCAACAATGGTAATTGGGTTCCAAATTTCCGACAGTGTACCTACTGAATTGACTGAAATGACAAGTTAAGCTAGGTTTTAGCTTATTAGGTTCCTTTCGTGAGGAAAATTTTCTGCGAGATATTATTTTCTCGTGAATAAAGTTAGCGGCATTACCACCTTTTTTCTGTTGCTTTATTGGTATATTTTTTTTTAATTTAATTTATTAATTCAGGATTGTAATTTTAAGCCTTAAGCCGATTTGATTAAATTATAATATTACAACATATCTTGTCCATAATTTAATAACAAATGCATTATACAACTTTACAATACTAATGTTATGAAAAAGTTTTTGTATCTTAATGGCAGAAAACTATTATTTACAATATGACGTATTTGTATAATTTCGTCCTAAAATACGGAATTATAACTTTATTTAGAATTTACAGCTACTCTATAATATAACGAAAAGTAATAACAGATTAGATAGTAAAAATTAATAACTCTAAGTATTTTTTTAAGATTTAATTAACTAAGTAAGGAAAGAAAAAATAATAAGTTTAACGATAATCATTTCCCCCTTCAGAATGAAAAAAAGATGGACAGCAAACTATCTGACGGCAATATCAAAGAAAAAAAGGGCTCAAACGGATAATTATAGATGAGGAATATCATTAAAATACGCAAGTCTCTTTTTGTAAGTATTTTGGGATGAAGAAAAACATTTTAATGTGTTTGGAAGTTTGTTAAACTGCCTGGCTACTCTCACTTGAAAATACCTGCTCATATATTTTGTGTTATGAATAATAAATTGATTAGTGCAAATTGATAGGGTAAATTTAAATAATTTGATTTTTAATAGTATTAAAAAACAAAAACAACGAACGAATAACTACAAAATTACGAAAAGAACAACTTAGAAATTGTACCACAAATGAAGACACATGCACAATTCGACGAAGACAGAACAGATAACGTATAGCAAGATTAAAGGACAACTGGATTTTCGTTATATTGCTTTTAACTGTACCGTCATATATTTCGATACAATAATTTATATGCGACATTATTAAACCATGTACTAGTTTTCGTTTAACGTAAAGCGGAATTATTCAATCGGAATTATATAACCGCCGAAGAGTCATATTAATTCGAATATATTATGACGCAAAAATATGAGCTATTCCGAATTCACTATTGGAGACTTAATAAAAAAAGGTTGGCGCTGCCTTTCGAAAAAAATGTCCTCGTGAAGAAATATAGTACTATCTGGAGAAAAAATGTAGCTTCAAATTTCAAAACTATTTTTTTTTATATGAGAGAAGACAACATACCACCACCAACCTTAACAAAAACACCATCACAATTTGATCAGTTACATAACTGTTACTGAAAAAATACCACTTTGGAATAAAGAACTATTAATCCAGGATCTTGAGTCTTCCATTTTTTCTACTAATGGAAAAGTTCAGTTCAACGAAATTTGTAAAATTATATAACTTATAACTATATATAATATGCATATATAACTATATAATATGCACAAAACCATAGAATTATTAATTCTTTTTAAATCCTAGACAGTAATTGGCTGAGCCAACTGGGCCTTATATCCTTTCCGTGCCAAACAACAGATTTTGCAGTAATCGCTTTTTCTTTCATAATTTCGAATCAGTAGTCCAACTTGAGTGAGTTCAAAATTAGAATCCAATTTTGAATTCAAATTTGATGATTCTGATTATCTCAATATATGTGATTTTTAAACTAAATATAATTATATTTCCATACAATAGTATTAAAACTTAAAAAACATGTCTCCCGATTGTTTGGAAATCGTGGACCTGTTTTCGATTTACACTAGAGTGTAATGAAACCAATCCAAGTCCGTATTTAACTGCAAAAAATGTATCCCTTTTCTAGATTACAATATGGCAACACAACTTTACAATCCACAATAACCTTTAAGATATGCAATATTTTGAAACAACTTCTTATTCGCATTCTTATTGCTTACACAGTATGTACAAATTCTCGCACGTCTGTTACATTTGCACCTCTCTTCAGCTCAGCTCCAGCAGACATCATCTGCTCAACACATGTTGGTGCACTGCTTTCCTTCTGCAACTTAGCCCAAACTCCCTTATTATTGACCACCCCTGGGCTCATCGTATCTATATGAATGTAGTGGTGTTTATATGCACACATATGCGCTTATGTGTGTTTGCGTTTGTGTGTGTATACGACGTCAACTGTAGCCGAACGCAAAGCTACATAAAATTACCAAAGTGCTTAGCCTGTTCGGTTTCCAACGTATACAATATTTTTCAGTTGCTTCGCATCCACGTCGGCGTTTACGTCTTCGTTCGGTTATAAAGTGTCGCTCGTTCGTTGAGTAGAGAAATTGACAAACAGAACAAAAAAAAACCAACATAAACTCTTTTTACAATTGGATTTCTGGTGGAAAAAAACAGTTTTCTGTTTTCCAAACAAAAAGCAACATAACAGCCAAGTGTTTTGCTTTGCTGTGCAGTAGCAGTCGCTGACTAGTGCCAACAACAGTGACTGTGCCATCATCTAATCACTTTTTTCTGCAGAAGAAATATAGTGAACGCTCTCATTGGCGTCGGTCGGTCGGTCGTAGTAAAACAACCGACGTACACATTCATCCATCTTTTTTCTTCTGTTCTGTTGTTGGATATTTTAGGCGCTTAAGTTTGCGTCGCTATTGAAAACAAAGAAAAAGCTTCGCTGAACCGACGACATTCTTATCAGAAAAGCAGAAAACTAAAACCGTAAAAACTGGGGGAGCTGCAGCTGTACAACGACAACGGCCCTGCAATGGATACCAAAATGGATCCCGCTCTCGAGCAGCAGTTCGATTTGAACCTTATCGAAGCGGTTAAAATGAATCCAGTGATATATGATCGTTCGCATTTCAATTACAAACATTTTGTAAGAAAGGCTCAGACCTGGAAACAAATTGCCGAATCTTTAGGTGTACCAGGTAAGTTATTGTGCTGGGAACAAAGAGCTCTCTCATCAGGAATGTGCGCTATTTTTCCGAGTTGGTCAATTCAACAAATCTTAAATGTATGCTACACGATGATGGTGTAGCCATAAATATGTAATTAAACCACAATCATGTGTAATTCAGCTACATGCATACATACATGGATATGTATCATCTTATTTTCGTACCAACAAATACACTAATATATCTACATATGATTCTTTATTATTGCCGCTTAATTAGGGATGACACATAAGCGACTCCAGTCCAGCAGTTAGTACAATTCACAAATAATGTACGGGAATAAGACAGAAACTTGATTTGCAGCTTTTGGGCTGCTACTATGCTGACTTTTCACGGTGAGACTCCACATAACAAAGAAATGATCATGAAATCTGAAGCTAAAGTTTCCCATAAGTCTACATTTTTTCGCGAAGAAAATGTCCTTAAATGGCAATGTTAACCTTTTATTATTGTAGTTTCCAACACTGAAATCATTGCATTTTTAAGTCTTACAATGGCCACTAATAAATTTTTCAAATGAAATAGTAATAAAGAAGACAATTCTGCATATATTATCGGGTATATGACGTTCCGATTTCTATATTGGAAACTAATACAAAAAAGCTTATTGTATCAAACAATAAAAAAAGAGTTCAAAATATAAATACAACAATTAGAAAATAACAAGTTGTAGCTTTTATATACCCTTAAGCTGGGTACTATGAGACATTGTTTGGTCGTGGAAAATTTCGTTTCATTTGCAGCTTTTTTTTATGTTGATGTCCAACACTGAAGTCGGAGCAACTTACATATGTTTCTATGTCACAATCTATGATAATACATTTGTAAACATGCAAATTGAAATAGTAATAAAAAACACATTTTTACAATTCGTCAGATATGTATGTTATCAAACATATGACGTAAAACGTACAAAAAGAAGCGGTGAATGAATTGCCATTTTTCGGGATTTTCCCGCGAATTTAATAAAAAAAAAGCACAATTTTTCAATACAGTAATACGAAATGGTTAGATCCAAGTAGGTGCACTTAAATTAAACGCATGCGCATAGCAGTTTCAAATAACTAACATCGTGCGGCGCTTCCGAACCCCCAAAATATGAAATAGTTCCAGCAGCATTATTTACGACAACTATCGCCATAAAATTAAATTCACTACAATTATTTTTGAAGTAAAGTAAATATTTTTTTCTTACAAATATCGCTGAAGGGTGGAAAGGTAATCAACGAAAATAAACCAATCCAAGGAATTCAGAATTTTATACTACCACTTACATGCGCTAATACGGTAGCAACTTTCAACTTTTGTATCCATTAATGGAGGGTTCTGAAGGCACCATTCAGACATAATGCACCAAAAGTATTTCTTATCTTAAAAAACATACTTTTTTTTTTTTTTTGTGAAAAAATTGGTTCCAAGAGGACGCTATTTTGAGGTTTATGAGCATTCAAGAAGATTGAAATATTACAGGTATTCTTTGCCGCAGAAAGCGCAAATATTTTTCCAAAGTGAATAATTCAATAGTTCTTATGTACAGAGCTGTTTGCAATTTTATTTTACAAAATTTCAATTTTAAAGCCTAAGGGCAGAATTAAATCAAATTGCAGTGGACTACTTCCTTAAAAAAGCATTACTATCTAAACTACAGCGTTATTTAAAGAAATAACAATTGAATAAATTTAATACAGTAAACAAGTTTTGTATCAAAAGAAGCATATTGGCAGATTAATTTCGTAACATGTGATTTGCAAAAACGAAGATTTTCTCCATAAAACTCTTAATCTAAGAAAATCTGTTACAGAGCTTTCTGCGCAATACTAGAACTAGCAACACAAATAATGTGCAGAAATTTCCATCGATGAAAACAGGCGTAAAAAACACTATGGCGAAATGGTAACAATAGTTAAAATCCAGAAAACGTAGTTATTCTTCCTTTTATGGACCACTCTTTTATACTTGATTATTGACATGATATGTTTGCGACACATACATAATTAAATAAATACGTTTTAAGAGAGACTCATGATTTTAGTATTCATTTGAATTTGTGTTTAAACACATTGCCTGGTTTAATTGCCAAGTCTTGCTTCAACTAGAGACTACTGCTTTAAAATTGAAAGTACAATAAAATTTGGGTATATTATGTTAACAAAAATCACTTTTTTACTTTCTTGGGTAAAATAAAACATTTTTCTGTATTAAACACTTTGTTTAAGACACTTAAAAATTTAACTTGTGTTCCAAGACAGTTTTGCACGCAACAGAAATCCCAGAAGCCAGTAGTAATAAACATTTCTTTTTAATTTGCCTCATGTGAGTGCATATAAAATTAGGAATGTGCTATTGATTGATCAGTCGACCCGAATATTCAAAGTCTAGATTAATTAATTAATTGATTAATCATACATTTTGTACGACTAATCAATTAATCATTATTTTGATTATTCAAACCTCATGATTAGTCGACTAATTTTACGCATAATTTAATAAGCAAAACTAGAATAACTGAACATATCGTATTTCACATTTTATATTGTGTGTCACTCAAAAAGTTTAACTGCATTGTTTTGACACATAAGAAATACTACCCTTCGTTATTTCTTTCTTTTTATTCCCATGTACAAAATATTTGAATTTCGATTATTCAATATCGCTTAATCAAAGCTCAAATTGGTTAGTCATAGACATGAATTATTTGCTCTTAAAAAAAAATTAAGCATCTTTGCCAGCTTTTCTTGTATTAACTTCGAACACTGAAATCGGATCAGATGATGTTTTATGTTTTTTATGTTTGCGGGGATATTTACAAAACAAAAAAAAAAAAAAAAAAAATGGTCCTGGAATTTAAAGATAATTTTTTCACCACATAGTACTACTTTTTTCGTTAAAACATTTGTAAAGTTGTAAAATGAAATAGTAATAGAAAATATACAATTTCAAAATTTTGGAAATATATTGTCGAACATATTATAACGTAAAAACGTAACTTGTTTTAATTCCGGTGTTGGAAGCCAATAGAAGAATGCCAGCAACGCCGCGAAACTTTTTCACCAGCAAATAATGTGGAGTTTTGCTCGTGAAAAGAAGTACTTCGCTTAACATTTCAATTCGTAAGCTTGCATACATATTACGGCGCAAAAATATAAGTTATTCGGATTTTAGTGTTGGATATTAACTAAAAAGGATTGGCGTTGCCACTTTAGGAAAGTTTTCTCGCTAATTTTCGGCCTTAAGCTAGCTCGCTAACGAATAAAACGAATAAAAAAATAAGTTGTCCGTGTTAAATTCATTTTTTTAAATAAGTGGAAACCTACTCCATAAATCATTCGAAAAAAGTAAATGTGGCAAAAATAGCAATTTATTTCGAGAAGTATAAATAAAAATTACTATCTCTATTATTGAAGTTATTACTAATTATTATTGTTATAAATTATTATTATTCTTAAAATTATTATTTATTTCCACTCATTAACGTATTCTTTGAAGTTTTCAATTGAGCGCTTGTTTCCTTTTCATACTTTTCCTCTTCTTGCTTATTCCATGCACATTATTTAATGGCGTTGGTCATAATTATTGCAAAATAAAAAATTGTCAATTAAATACTTAAATTAGAATCATATATAGAATATGCATTTTAGGTTATGTTGGTTTCCAATACTGAAATTGGAAGAACACATTTTTTACTTAATAAAACGTTTGATATTCTATTGGTTAAGTTATTATTATTAAAATTTTCCGCGCTAAAAACGTAGTACTATGTGGTGAATCAATTTAGTTTTACTCGTATAGTGGCAGCTTGAGCGGAAAATCTTTTAACTCTTATAGAAAACCTTGATAAATAAAATACCACCACTTTTTGTTAATTTAAAACTGTCACTTTTAACACTTAGCGCTGACAAAAAAAACTAAAAGAATGTTGTGCAAAAGGTAATTACCGGCAATCGACAAACTCACTATTGCATTTTATACTATTTTTGTATATTTCGTGAAATATTTTCATTTCAAATATGTATGGGAAAACATTGCCGCCTATTGTTTATCAAAGTGCAGTACGTAAGCAACGAGGGCGTGATGAAAACGCATTAAAAAGACTATTTAGTACAATTCGGTACAAAAATCGTTTGTATCATCTCTATTATATTTACATACTACGTACATAATTTTTTTTAATTTCAATTACGACGACTTCATGCACGCATACCACATTCATGTCGATATGTATGTGTTTGTACCTCTATACATACGAGTTTGTACGCAATCTACAGCCTCTATATCAATGTATAAAAAGGGGTGCAGGAAGCGCAAGCACTGCATAACCTTATTCTGTACTCGTATACAATGTGATTAACAGCATAAAATTACACCAAATTGTACATTTAAACAAAAAAAAAAAAAATGTCCAACATAACTCCACCGTATCCGCGTGCACCGATCCCAATGGGTACAACGAAACACTGCCAGCATGCAGTTGTAGACCTCGTTCAACCTAAAATTTTGTTGCTTTTCCCAAACACAAAACATCGTTTTGTATACCACCATTCGTAAATGCTCAGCAGTATGTCGCTCTGCTGCTTTTACAAGCCAGAAAATAAAAGCAAGCGTGTACATCGGCGGGGTCGTGTGGTGGCAGAGAAGAGGATATGAATATGTGTGAACAGATATCAAACCGAGCCGAGGTAGACGGACAAAGCAAAACGACAAAGTCGTCGCTCGTGTGTATCCATTGTCGCCTCAGCGACACTGTTGTGCACGTATGTGTGTACATGCACATGTACGTACCTATTTACAATGTCGTTTTCGTCGTTCACAGACAGCCAGGCAGGCAGTGGTGAGTGGTTATTAGTGGCTTTTACACAATCGTCGACCAAACCGAGTTGCTTGCTTTGCTGTATTGTAGTAGTCGTCGAGCTCAAGCGTTTCGCTGCTTCGTTTTGTCTTCGTAAGCATATCGTCAACGACGTCCGTTGTTGAACGCAGCTGTACTTTTTTGAGTGCTGTAGTAGTAATGTCGGTCGATACGACAACGTCGTTGTCGTCGAGTTCAATTTATTTCTGAATTCATGACATTGCGAGTATGTATTTGTCCAATGCTCACGTAGCATTTCCACGTGCTTGGTCCGGTGTTGCTGCGGCTCTTTTCCAATTGCAATGCCTGAGTTTTCAGTTTTCGATATGGACTCTCTTTCGCTTCATCCGTCATTTGTTCATCCTCTGTATGCGTTAGCCTAGGCATAGACGCAGCAGCTGAATGTTTAGTAGTATCCTCTTATTAGGCGCATGCATTCTGTTTCATCTGTGAGCAGATGTTTAGCGCAAGGAGCAACATTAGGCTAGGCTTCTCTTATCCGATTCTTTTTTTTTTTTTTTCTTCCTGTTGGAAAAGGTCGAGTGAATTGTACAAATTATCGACTGTTTTAAGATAAATTTTTAGTGGCACCTAAATTTTGCATATAGGTTGTGTACATACATACAGTACCGGTCAAAAAAATACAACGTTGAAATCTATTTGCATACCAATGAAAAAAATAAATTCTGTGCTTATTATTTGAACATAACTAAGCGATGACGTTGTACTTTCTTTCTCTCTTTACTCTCTTTTCTCTCTTGGAGAGACATTTTTTCCTCAATTTAGTTAACGGTTCTTTAGAAATGATCGATCATTTCACAAAAGTTTAACATCAGTGCAGTCACAAAAATAGCAACTCCTATGAAAAAATCGTTAAACAAAATAAATATTGTTCTAATAATTAAAATAAATGTGAAAAACACCAATGGTAAGGTAAACTCATATTGATTATTTTAATATATATTCGTCAGAATGGGACGTAGAGAGCACTGCACGCACGAAAAACGTGTTGTTATAAAAAACATGGTTTCTGAAAACAAGCCATATTCGGAAATCCGAAAATTAGTTGGGTGCTCAAACGAAATGATTGTCAACGCAATGAAATTTACGAAGAAACCAGAAAAACGTGAACGAAAGCGAGTCTTGTCGCCTTGAATGGTTAAACTTTAGGTCACAGAGGCAAAAAAGTATCCATTCAAGCCAGCTACAGAGCTTAAGAAGGAATTTACTGTAGGTACAAGTGTCGACACCATTTGCCGGAGACTGCGAGACAACAAGTTAAATGCATGTAGTCCTCGAAAAGTGTCACTCCTATCTCGTAAGCACGTTGCTAAAAGGTTGAAATTTACAACATCTAATTTGAACTGAACAGCCGAAATGTGAAGAAATGTGCTTTCGACAGATGAGTTCAAAATTGTTTTATTTGGTGGCAAGGTGTCACGTTGCTATGTTAGAAGACCCCTAATGCCGAATACAACCCAAATTATACCATACAAAACTATAAAACACGGTGGGTCTAGTATAATGGTATAGGCATGCTTCTCGTATTATGGTGTAGGGTCCATACATTGGATAAAAAGAATAATAAACAGAACCATTTATGTTAATATCCTTGAAGAAGTTATGCTGCTGGTGTGGGTCTTCCAGCAAGATAATGACCCTAAACACACCAGCAAACTTGCAACAAAGTTTTTTAAAGACAATAATATCAATATGATGGAGTGGCCCGCCCAGAGTTCAGACTTCAACCCCATTTAGAATTTATGGGCAGATATTAAAAAAGGAGTTGCTCAAATTCAACCAAGAGCAATGAAGCGCTGTGGAACGCGGTAGAGCAAATATGGAACGAAATTCCAGTGGAACGTTGCCAAAATCTGGTTAATTCAATGCAAAAACGTTGCGCAGAGGTTGTTGCAAATGAAGGTAATGCCACGAAGTATTGATTATAACAAATAAATAATACTCAGAAGTAGTGAATTCATAATATATTGTTTTTTTTTTTTTTAGTTAAGTGTATACTATTACTAAAAATTGAATTGAAGTGCTATTTTTTGACTGATTGTTTTTTAAGTTCTTAGCCTTGGTGCTATTTTTTTGACCGCAGCTGTATGTATAATAAGACCAGCGAAATAAGTTTTCGTTTCAATTAGCACTTTCAGTTGGAATAACTTTGGTTTTAAAGCTGTTTTGGTTTATCGTTTTACTACTTTGAAGAACTTTCTGTTTACAATTTCTTTTCAATAGAAAAATGAGATAGATTGGCGTAATGTAAAACCGGTCGGCCAATTTTTTTTCCTTCTCTCAAGTTCAGCAAACGATGTCTTTTTGAAAGTCGAAAAATCGACAAAAAAGGTCATTGTCCAAAAAATCATTTTACTTGATTTTGATCAATAATATAATACTTAACATAATTCTATAGCAAAAATTTTTGCATAATATTCAATAGGCTACATTTCAATAGTTAATGTATTGTGAAAACATATTATCCTGATTTACAAATATATATGTATCTTCTTCATAGAATGGACTTGGCGAATCGCTAAGTTTCTGATGTCCTCTGTTCAAAAGTTATAGAGGGGGGGACCACTGCTTCTCTAAGGGGTTAGCAATGCAGCCTATTTTCATTTTCAAAATTCAGTTTACAAAATGATAAATGCTAAATCATATTGAATGTTGTGTAATTGAATGATATATGGGAATCTGGGAAAATGTATATCGAATTAGGTAGTTTACATCGAAATCGCCAGAGAAGACTTGGATACCCGCTCGATTTGTTCAAATTTTAGACTACAGACTAAAAAACTATAACGGGAATATTAAATTCTGACAAATCGATAAGTTTGTGTGAGGCGTATCAGAAGAAGTTAGGCAATAACCCTCCATTTTTATTCCTAGAATTAAATTTATTGAATGCTTGATGTTTATAAAATTGGAATGAATTCAGTACATTTGCTCGAAAAATATGAAGCTAAGAATATGTGGTTTACATCGGTCATTTGAATGGGAGGTACTGGAAGAGGATACCACTTGTTTTTCTGTGGTTATATTTTTCTCAATTTTTGCAGAGAAATATAAATCAATCTAATGAAAAAAATATCGATGTCATGGTAAACAAATTAGAAATCACAGAAGAAAAATAGTACTTGGGAAAATCGGGCAATTTGTATAGGAGGTAACAGAATGAGTGTGACAATGCTCACTGTTTTCATTCTAAGATCTTATCCTGACAGGCATTCTACCACCACCAATTGGCCAACTAAACACAAGGTATGTAGCTAAAAAATATATTGGTTAAATCGACCATTTACATAGGACGTACCGGAAGGGGTGATATTCGCCCGATTTTTTTAAATTCTGTTAGGCGTTAAACTTATACAATGGATGAACATTTAAGTTATTGCAATGTGCTAATGGGGACTAACAATAAATTTGAATTTCGGAAATTAATCAATTTGTACGGAAGTTGCAAGAATTAGTTGGTCAATATAGTCCATCTACAATGTTCGGAAATTTGTCAGAATGTTAGGCTGCGCCAAGTTTTTTAAGGATTTACAGTTCTACCAAAAATGTTTAGAAATACATTTGCTCAAAAGGTGCTTGATATTTTGAATGTATAAAATGATATACACATACCTTTATTCGGATAAATGTATAACTCTGACAACGTAATGAAATATTTAGCGGTGGTTGCACAAGTTATGTATGTACATAAGTTATGATATCAAATCCTGGTGAAACGTTTTAGTTTGACGTTTGTTTATTTAAAAAAAACGACGCAAGAGGAAATGATGAAAACGGAAACTTTTTTAAAAAGTAATTTTGTGTTAACTAATGTGGCCAGCAAAGTGTTTAATGTATCAAGACCATTTACATTTTGCTTTCCAATTTCCATATTAGTCAATTTAATTTAAAGTGCTTTTTTTATTTCCGCCACCTGTTTCTCTACATTTGGCATATAATGATGTTGCTGTGTTATCATATGATACATATGTATGTATGTATATGATTGTGACTTATATATATGTATGTGTAAATATATAATATATACATATATAAATGTATATATAAATATACATATAATAAAAAAAAAATAATAAAAAAAATTTGGCCAAACGAGTTTTCTCTCATCTCATATATTCGAGAATAATGGCGGAGTTTCAGATATTTTGTTTAAATTCAAACAATAGTCATCCGTTAAAAAAATGTCCAATAGTATGTATAAAATCTATTTCGTTTGCAAAAATTTTTCTTTATGCTTTTTTTTGAGAATTTGAGCAGCATATTCCATTTCTCAAAATGTTATTTAGTACTATAGATGCATGTCTTTCACTTTCTGCATTTTATTATTGATTAACGCACAAAATGTAAATCGGAAGTTTTTCAAAAAACAATTAAAACGATACAGGGTTTACCTTTACAAAAGACCTTTGTCGTTATTTTTAAAATTTGAAATTCATTCATTTTCGAATAATTTGACAAAATATTAACGAGACAATAATAAAAAAGAATAATAAACAATAGAACGCATTGAAATCAGTACCTTCACTCAGTGTTTTAGAGTTTGACATTCATCATGAATTGAGGAAGAAAATAACTCTGTATAAGGTTTTGCAAAACAAAATTAGAAGTTATTTTTTCCAAATTAATTATAAAACAAAGTATTTTGCCATGGATGTTATTTTGAGAATTGTTACGTTTAAATAATATCAGCAGTCAATGAAATGTGCGATTTTTAAAGATTTTGTAATAGCGTAAGCCAAGGTCTTTTGCGCTTATATTCCACAAAATATTTAAATATTAAACCAAGGGTTAAGGAATTAGGTGAATTTAACAAAAACATTTGTTCCGTGAAAATGTTTTAGAAGACACAATTTCGTTGTGAAAAAGTGTCTCATTCATTACAAGCTTATACCGAAAAAATTACGTAGTTAATTAGTTAAGAAAATCCGTAGTTGATTTGAAAAAAAAAAATCAAATTGAAGGTTGTGGTTGTTAGTAACCACGTAGTTGATTAACGCTTTGAATAACTATGTATTTATGCCTCTAAGGGCACCAATGATTTACTAAAACATTTGAAAGACTTCCAGTGTTGTTCGAAATTTTATGATTTTGTTTAGGTATCGTCGACATCTAGACAAACAATCATTGATAAAGTAAATATATTCAAATGTTTTATTTAAAGTATACAAATTAGAAGTGACGACAAAACTTTTAAATATTTGAAAGAAATATTGAAAAGAGAACCAATAATTTTCTAAAACATTTCAAAGACTTCCAGTGTTGTTCGAAATTTTATGATTTTGTTTATTTATAGTCGACATCTAGACAAACAATCATTGATAACGTAAATATATTCAAATATTTAATTTAAAATATACAAATTAAAATTGACAAAAAGTTAAATATTTCAAAGAAATATTGAAAAGGGGACCAATGATTTTTTACTAAAACATTTGAAAGACTTCCAGTGTTGTTCGAAATTTTATGATTTTGTTTAGTTATAGTCGACAGCTAGACGAACAATCATTGATAACGTAAATATATTTAAATATTTTATTTAAAATATACAAATTAAAATTGACAAAAAGTTAAATATTTGAAAGAAATATTGAAAAGGGAACCGATAATTTTCTACAACATTTGAAATACGTCCAGTGTTGTTCGAAATTTTACGATTTTGTTTAGTGTAGACAATCCTTGATAACGTAAATATATTCAAATATTTTATTTAAAATATACAAATTAAAACTGACAAAAAGTTAAATGTGGAAAGAAATATTGAAAAGGGAACCAATGATTTCCTAAAATATTTGAAAGACTTCCAGTGTTGTTTGAAATTTTATGATTTTGTTTAGTTATAGTGGACATCTAGGCAAACAATCATTGATAACGCAAATATATTGAAATATTTACTCTTGCAAACAGCAGTAATATTACATAAGCAATTTTAACATCTTCAGGAAATAAAAAAAGCGCACAGATATATATATATACAAACCAAGCTGAATTTCCATTCAGTAGATGCTATGAATGTTCAAACACTTCTAAGAAAAATATGTATGCGTAATAAGAGTCATCGTCTTCGACCATATATATACTATTTATATACCTATAGTATATAAATCGAAGTTAACTTTTAATAAAAACTTTTAAAATATACAGTTCAATTTGTTCCTTTACGTTATTAATTTCGCACTTTCCACAACTAATTCATAGTGGTTGCCATAGCAACCATCTCAAAGCTACGAATAACCACGTTTCGCTAATGGTAATTGTTTGTTAGATAAACAAGCAATTTTCTGGAGACTTAGTTACCACCAATGATGTTCTATCAACTATGCTTTAGCTAGAAGTACTCGTGTACCGCCTATGATATAGTTGAAATTTTGGTTATTATCAACTGTTTATTTTTTTCGGTGTACGTATTCGATTTTCTGACTTGTGGCTATTTTTGAGATTTTAGGAAATTTAAAGGGCGTCAAATTAGTAAGAGGCCAGCAGCATGAATATTCTAAAATGACCTAATCATTAAAGATTTCTCTCTAAATTTGTGTGTTGGCCCTCCATAGATCTTATAAACAAGCAAATTTTTATATTTCAAATAATTAATTAATTAGTTGCAATCATATTTTTGAAAGTATATTAATACATGCATCTATCACCAAGTGCACACATTTGGCGTCATCGTAGGATACTGATTTTCTAAATTCGTAAAACAAAATATGTATATTTACGACAGCAAGTCGATCCAAAATAGTATCCGAACTTACACATTAAAATATATGTGAAATAATATTCAAAATATTATGAAATCAGGATTCAATTTCAACTAAAACACAAATAACTAATTAATCTACTGCAGACATGTTTGGTAATACGAACCGAAGGCGAACAAAATGAGAGTTTTGGCAAAGTTGACTTAAAGGAAATGATTCAATTGTTTCGTTCACTTAACACAAATATCTACAAAGTGAACATTTTGAAAAATTTAATGAATTTTTTTTTGTATAGACTTGAACACATGAACCGAACCAAAAATGCTGTTCGAGTGGATTTGGAAATGGTTTTATTAACTAAGCCCGTGGTTCAATGATGTGGAAAATCACTGAACCAATCTTACCTACTTGAAATTTTCCATAGGAAAAAAAAATTTGGTTTTTTGGAAAATTAACCAATTAAATAACTACATTTCGATTGCTCAACGGGTCCATCTTTGCATTTGAATTGCGAACTCACATTTTATATATAAAAAAAAACATTTGTATTCTTAACGAACACTACAACCATCTGTTTAAATAACAATAACTTTCTTTATATTTGAGATGAAAATTTGCAATTGTTTCAATTTCAGCGAATCCGAAGCGGACGTAGTACAAAGTTTTACGTCTTGTCTAAAAAGGCATGGTTATATGACCTACGATTGCGTTGTTGACTTGCACTATATTTTTGAATAGAAAAAGTTAACTTCAAATATTATGTTCTTAGAATAGGAAGTGGTTAACCAAATTATTCTGTTAGATAAACGAAATGTCGAAACGACTCGATTGTTTATTTACTTATTAGGCGAAGGGGGAACACTTTAAAAAGTATGACCTCGGCAGACTATCGTATATATCTATTAAAGAAATACGCTCTTAATAGCCGAGAATATTCTATTGGACGACAATTTAATTCTACGGTTTTTCGTATAACAATTGACAAATTATAATAAATTCGTAACACACTTGTAATATATCAAACAAATTGAAACAAGTGTTGTGTGAATAAAGCGGGAAGTTAAGTACGTCGTATGCCACTACACTATTTCTACAAAGTTAGTGAGAAGCATTGTCAAACTAAACAAAATATACGATTTTGAAAATAGCCAATAGCCTACATTAAAATAATAACACCTGGCTTGGCCGATTGTATTTCAAAACTTGACCCAAACACTGGCCAAACAAAATATCGGTCAATGCTTTAACGCTGAAATAATAGATGACGCCATTGATTTAAGGTCGCTCGCATCATAGCTTTAATTTCTGAACTTTGAAAACAGTCTGGGCTATATAATATAATATAATATAATATTCATTTATATTTATTAATAAATCAATGCCTTCTTATGGACTACATATTGGAATCATTACAATTTCTGAGTTTCTCTGGCGTAAGCGATATAAAAGGACGTAAATCTCTAAGAAAATGACCAGCAAATGCAGTCTCGATAGTTTTAGAGGCCTAAAATTAGCATATTTCGACTAACATTGGGAAGAGCTTTCATTTGAGGACAGAAAAGGTGGGCCAATATAACCCTGTTTCAGATTCGCCGGTGAGAAATTTCTAGCCAAAACTTCTGCCTTAGTTTTTAATTTAATTTAAACGTAACACCATGCGAATAAGTGCTTTAAGAGTGCTTTGTGCGTATAATATTTCACAATCTACTGCCAAATTTTAAGAGCTAGCATTGGGAAAGACTTCCATGGGAACGGTTACAAAGCGTCTAGGCAGTGTCACGTCCATTACTTCTTAAATACTTAAATTGATCAACATTTGAAAATTCCTTAAAGCAAATAATACAACACATGCCTACAGACGTTACCATACCGCTGTAAATGAATATCTTGCCTCCAATTAATAGTCAATACCGTTGGCAATACAGTGGTCAATACAGTGTTTTGTCTGCGTCATATTTTCGTGTAATTTTCTATTAGGGTAGTTTCCTATCATGCATAGCCACGATTAGTTAGTTTTGAGCGGCAAAAAAATCACCTCTGGCCAAGCTGTTGTGTTTTAAAATATTTACAACAATTTTTATAGCAGTTATTTTTAATATGTTTTACTAACAAATTCTGTTATAAACCAACTCATAAAAAGCGACCTTGACTAAGAACAAGAAACTGCAGTAGATATGAATTCGAATCATACAATTTAAAACATAGGATGGAGACATCGTATTATAAGATTAGATAACATCACATATAACATGCGTTCGATAAACAAACAACATAAGCAAGTTCTCTTCAATGTCTATAATTATTATAATCTCTTAATTTCAGAACAAAAATGTACGAAACGATGGAAAAGTCTACGTGATAAATTTGCGCGAGAGTTAAAAATCAGTCAAGATTCCAGATGGCGATATTTCAAACAAATGTCCTTCTTAATGGAATCTATACGACAGTACCGGGAATCGTTATTGGGTAAAGTGTCAGCGGCTGGTATACCAACTAATACCACAAACACAGTGACGGCCCAGGTAGAAACAACGCAACAGACTCACCAACATCAACAGACGCCGCAGCAACAAGTCGTCGATTTATTTACCACACCTTTTAATGGTAGTGCCACAATAACAACGCAGTCACTGACAGGGCATCCACATGGTAAGATTTTGTTCATTTTGTTTCATTCTTCTGTCAAGTAGCCGAAAGCAGCGTCTAATTGCCTGTCTCTCTGCTTTTTTCCTTTTTTCTGCAGCAATTGTTGTTACTGGCGACGCTGCCCAATTAGCTGCTGCCAACAATGGCGTTAAGGACCAAAAAACCTACTACTATGAACCAGTTATGAAACGCGAACGTATTGTGGAGGATGATCAGCAACAAGCCCAGCAGCAACAGCAGCAGCAGCAACAACAACAACAGCAGCAGCAGCAGCATCACTCAGACATGTTGAGCTCAATTAAAATATTCCAAAATAGCCTGGGACAGGGTGTCAGTGCGGAAGACCAATCATTTGGTATGGTCGTCACCGATATGCTGAATACGCTAGGCGTGCGGCAGAAGGCAGAAGCCAAAGTTCACATCATAAAATATCTCACCGATATGCAGTTGCTGGCTCAACACAACAAGTACTGAGATACGGTTATAACAGTAACAGATAAAACATGCACCACAATGTTCTCATTCGTACCACAACAGCCCACAGCTGCAGTTGAAATTAATCCGTCAGAGGAAGAGAACGAGGAGGATAACGGCAATTGTTCGGCTAGTCACAATTCTCTAAAAGATGCTTAATGACTAGTTGTAAATGTTTTCTTCCGTCTGCTATCACTGTAGTATTAGATATTTGCATTTGAAAAAGGCAACATCTTCACCGTGGAACGAGCAACTTACAAATATAAGGTAGTGAGGTAGGGACTGGTAATACTGCCATATTCATGTGTACGAATGTATAATGAAATTTTGATGTGTCTATAAAAAGACACTGTAATGAATTTGTAAATAGTTTATGTTACTTTTAATTGTAAGCAGGTTTAGTGGAAAAACCATATGACTTGGTTAAGACCTAGACCTAGATAATTTAACTTTGACTACATAGTAGGATACATACATACTTCTGCAATGTGTAAATAAAATAAACATTAATTTCTTATTTTATATAGAAACTTTACATTGGAATTGTTTTCGTTATGAGATAGGAAGAACAATGGGAGAGAGAAAGAGAGAGAGAGAGAGAGAGAGAGA
>JAHXMU010000671.1:489266-526978 GCA_019455685.1 Philornis downsi
AGAGAGAGAGAGAGAGAGAGAGAGAAATACTGTAAGATTCGAATTCTAAGAAGTAGCACCATATGAAATTTAAAGCATTCAAAAAATTACACTTACATTTATTTGTTTTCTTTCTTTTTTGAATTGTTGCTTCATTTTCAAGACTTTTGTTGGAATACTAATAATATTTCTTTTCATTTATTTGAGTGACGACACGGAACTGCTACCAATGGGAATTATATAAACCTATTTGTGGCTTTCTAGCAACCTCGAAGTAGAATGCCGTAATAGATTCATTTATAAGAATTTCACAAAAGTTTTGAAAGCTGAATTTGTTTTCCAGTAAGTCTAACCGCTAAAGCTGACGCTTTCTTAAACTAGCGATTTCGGATGTACGTTTGAATCACAGAGAAATTCACTGTGAGTATCTGCTCTGCAACTATTGGTCTGAAAACTGAACTACGCACAATATTTTGATAATCCTCCCAACTAGATCTCTATGTTCCGAAAAAACGAAGGCTTGAGGGACAATTTTGGGTTCGCACCATGAAAACATTCAAGCTTCGATTCCAAATCTAAATCAAATATAACAGTATTCTCGAAAAAGTTCCGAACCTGAATAAAAAACATTCTACATTTAAAAATTATTTTTTTTATTAATTAATCATGCTCTTTTTAAACTAGAATTTTCGTTCCACACAAAGCAAAACAAAATTGTTTAAAAAAATTTTACTGCTTTATATCGAAAGTAATTTTGGAATGCACTTCTCAAGAATTCAAATGTTTTCCAAGGCGGTATTTCTTTACAAAAACAGTCTTACAGGTAGTTTTCTATGTGAAATCCGACCTCCAAAAAAGGTTCTTTTCACATAAGAATCTTCAAAAATGTTCCATATAGAGAGTCGGCAAAAAATGTGCATGAAATAATTATAAAAACAAAGATTTAATTGCTATAAGAAAAAAATCAATGTAATAATTCGAAGTGTAAAATTTGTCACTCTCTGCTGGCAACTCTGTAAAAAGAAACGCTGATCGATACGTCTTGAATATTGATCAAAATTACGCGGTTTTGTGTTTTCGGCCGTAATAGTCTCAACATTAAATAACTTCCACTACATTTTGACGTTTGTGAAATCGTAACATTTGCTCTAATTCAATTTTAGAAGCATAATTGTTATTGTACCACAGACTACAAGAGGCATCATGCGTTGATAATTGTAATCTTTGAAAATGGCACATCGAATTTTTTGTTTACATCAGATGTTTACAAATTAATATTCGAAAATATGTTGCAGTGGCAGTAAATATGTTAACATAGCTTTAAATTTCACGTAGAAGACTGCAGAGTATCAAAAGTCAGCAAGGTGAATAACATTGCTGGTTCTTTAAATTATTCTGCATCGCCCCCTACCGTACATTTTTTACTTCGCCTTTGTGCTTCTGTTGTTCGCTTTCAGGTTTGTGAATATGCTAAATAGAGTGATTCAAAACCAGGTAAATTTAGTGGAAAAATGTTGTGGAATTTATGGTAGAAATAGGAAGCAGAGTTCCAAGCCGAGAAGAAATTACTTGTGGCGGTGACATTTTGTTGGATGGTTGGGCGCCGATTCTAATTTAAACTCTCGGCAATAATAATTATGATATTAAATATGAAGTAATAGACGCTAAAGTTAGGTGCCCTGTTCTTTTCACGAAGAAAAAATTTAAAGAACTGAAAATGAGACAACATTGTTTTTACTTAATATGTTCGATAATATATTTACATTATTGTAAAATTGTGTCATTTTGTAATGATTTCCGAGTTTGACATTTTAATATTAGATGGCAGTATGTAAATTGATAAAAAAAATTTGGAAAAAGAATTGTAGAGTGTCATTATATTTATATTTTATGATAATGCCTTAAAAAGTTTCAATTAAATTCTAAAATTTTAGATTTTCTTCAATCTATTTTCCCGTGATTCTTGAGTTGAATGGAATGTCGACGGTATGCCGTAGACATTTCATTGGCATTTCATCCTAATCCAAAGTTAGGATTACTACGCAACCAAGCGAATAAGTTATTACAGCCCTCTTCGTTTCTTTCTCTCTTTCTTTGCACAATAACTTTACAACTTTGCATATATTGATTGCTGTTTCTGCAGGTTGTAATAAGTTGGTCAATAATGTACGAAAATAATCACATATGTTGTTAAAAAGGGAAGAGCAAGAGAAGACAAAATTACGTAATTAAGTTAACATTAAACCTAACGGAATTTACTCCAGATAGGAATAATTAGTCTACATATGTTTGTACATTGTCTTTGGATTTTATTCGTTGTTACTTTTTCATTATAGCTCAATACAATTGAAAATGTATTTGGAAATACTGAAATTAAATGCAGATGTTTCAAATATTAGATCAAAACAATTATATTAGATCAAAACACTTACTTGGAAAAACTGAACGAATCAACTATTTGTTAACTTTATGTAAAATCCAGCTAATAAAAATAATGACATTTAAGATTTTTCCAAAAACATAATTTTTTTTTTACAAAATTTGAGCGCAAATGATTTTGGAACGCTCAGTAAACAATTATTCGAGTGAGTTTTATACTATAAAGACTGATGTTAATAACTAGTACTTTGAAAAGTATTGAAAAGTTTATTTAATAAAATAATTGAGATATTTCAAAAAAGTCTCCAAACATTATTTGAGCGCAAATGATTGTAGAACGCTCAGTAAACAATTATTCGAGTGAGTTTTATACTATAAAGACTGATGTTAATAACTAGTATTTTGAAAAGTATTGAAAAGTTTATTTAATAAAATAATTGAGATATTTCAAAAAAGTCTCCAAACATTATTTTCCATGTAGTTATAAATGGACAAATATTCAAAATTTTATTAAGCTTGAGATTAGTTTTCAAAAATATAATATTGATCTCAGTATTTAACGATACTATCTAAGCACGAAAATTACAGCAACTTTTTCTCTCTTCCACACTGTCAGTTTTTAAAGTTTCAACTTTTGGCACTGGTTTAGAGCGCAGCATTTGAGTAATTGTATATGAAATTCATGCAAACGAAACATTCCAAACCGGAGACTAGACTGTATTTAGGTCGTTATGTAACAAAAACCTGCGTCGGAGAATTGAAACAAGGAAGCACTGCGGCGGAAATTTCATATCTCACCGGTCGGCTTCGCAATTTGCCTCGCACGTGCTGTCACAAATGTCAGATTGTGGTTTGTTTTCATTCATTTGCCGTGCGTGGAATATATGCTCTAACTCCCGTAAACCTAAATTCACGAGAATTAACAAAAATATTTCCAAATGGAAATTAAAGAAACCCGCTCAGAATATACAGGAGATCAAGATCCAGCCCAAAAAAGGGGTGTGAAGCGATGTAATCCCTTTCGTCTACAAAAGCAAAAAGAAGAGAAAGACCGTCGTCAGAAGAAGCGCGCTCGTCTGATCATCCGTAATATCAGCTATAAAATCAAGGATGATGATCTTCGTAAACACTTTGAACAATGGGGTAAATTGGAAGAAGTAAACCTACTAAAACGCCCAGATGGCAAATTGGTCGGATGTGCTTTCGTTCAGTACGAAACAATAAATCAAGCCACGAAAGCCATCTTGAAGGGCAATGGCAAGGAGTTGTTGGGTCGGCCAATTTTTATTGATTGGGCTTTGGGTAAAGACGAATTTGTTGCAAAGAAACAAGGTGCTAAAGATGAACCAAAAGAAAAGAAACTAAAGGTTGAAATTAAGGAAGAGGATGCAGTGAAATCCGAAAAAGATGATGAGGGCAATGGTAGCGAAAATGGTGATGAGGAGGCAAAAGTTGATCAGGAAGATGAAGAGGTAAGTTCTAATATCAATTGGATATATGTTAAATTGTTTTTTTTTCTGCTTTATTTGTTTTATTGGATCGCTCACGTAGTGAGCCTTACAATAAGTAGTTGAATCTTAGATCTAATTGTCGACGAGTATGTATCTTTTCCGCTTTGTTTTTTTGCCGTATGCTCCTTTGAGATCGGCTGGGATTAGTTTGATATGCAAAAGCTCACGGCAGCTTCTGAGTTAGTAGCTCTAATGGTGCAGTTTAGCACAATACTCGTACAAATGATCTCAGAGTTCTATTAACCTCGGGGCCAAAGCCAGGCGTAATGCCGCAGACTCATGTATTACTCTTCGTAATGTGGACTATGTGAGTGATGGTGCCAAGTCCTGAACACGTGGTAGGTGGTTCAATAGCACGAAAATTGAATTGAGCAATGTGAATGATGACGCCAAGACCCGAACACTTGGTAGGTGAATCAACAGTTCCCGTGAGGATGTTGACCTATGTGTTGCTCCTAGTAGTGCGGATCACGTAAGTAACGAGGCCAAGGTCCGGACATGTGGTCTCAGGTGGATTATGTCGAAGCATTGCGGTGTTGGGATATTAGAAGACAATGCACTTTCGGCAGGGGTCATGTAAGCAAGGTTTCTAGCTAAAACATTACGGTGATGTTCTATTCTGGTCATATGTTTTGCTCTATCTCCTCTTTCACATATGGTATATTCAAGTTTCAATGTATATTACAGTTTCTCATGTACCAAGTAGTTCCCGCAATGTCTCGTAACATCTTTGATTGTACCCTTTGGATTTTATCCACGTTGCTGTGGCAGGCTCTGGCCCAGAGTACCGTAATACCGTATGGGTTTAATTAATTATTCCCGTGTAGATCAACACCTTACAGTTGAGGCTAAGTCCAGGGAGCTTATTAAGCAGCCAGTGATGCTGCCTAATTTTCAAGTTCATCTGCGTCTTTTTAGGCCCGATGTGCCTTTTCCAGGTTAGCCTTCTGTCCAGATGGACGCCTAGATAGATAACGTCTGAGCTCTGAGGAATGCGACGTTATTGAGCCTGAGAGCAGGGCACGTCTTGGGGTTTAGTGTAAATGTTACTTATCTACATTTACTTTCGTTTATTGTTGATCTCCATTAAATGAGCCATTTCTCACGCGTTTGAGATGAATTTTGAAGTTATTTGCTGCCTGGTTTTGATCCTTGTGACAGCACATTATTGCAGTACTGTCTACGAAAGTTGATGTGAGAATTCTGGGGTGAACCGGAATATCACCTGTAAAGATAAGATATAGTAAAGAGCCATGGATACTCCCTTGAGGAACGCCTGCCAATATACGGTAATTAACTTTCTACCGTCCAGGTATGATTGAAGATGTGTGTGCATATCATGCTAAACTTTATCGAAAGTTTGAGCAACGTCTGGAAATATGGCACAACAATATTCCCTGCGTTCAAATAATTGCATTATTGTGCTAGTCAAGCGACTAACCTGTTCTATTGTGTGGTGCAATTCCCTAAATCCAAACTGGTGATCGGGAGTTATATTATTCGAGAAGAGAAAAGGTTTGATCTTGAGCAGAACGATTTTTTTTGAATAGCTTGGAAATACTTGAAAGTAGGCTTATAGGTCTATAGGGGGAAAGTAAAGTGTTATCCTTTCCTGGTTTCAATATCATAGTGATGACCGAATTTTTCCATGCTTGTGGGAAATATCCTATGCCAGTAATTTTATTGATATTTTCACCAGATGTTCTGATGCAATAAATGCCAATTTTGAGAGCATTTTCGGTGTAATTAAGTCGATGCCCGGCGCTTTTTTCGGCTTAAGATTCTTAATTAGGTCTAGAATCTCGCTCGCATCTGTGTGTAGGTTGACTAAGGCGGTATGTACGGTGTTATGGTCATCACGGGGAACAAAATTGTTCATTGGGCCGTTTGGGCGAAAAACTCGTTCCAAATGTTCAGCAAAAACCGTTGCCTTTTCCTCATCTCATATGGCCCAGTCTCCGTTTTCCTTTCGTAACGAAAAATTAGCCACAACGGGAGTGGTAGTGCTTCCTAGCACTCTCCATAGTGCATTGTTGATATGGGATAAGTATTTGATATAATTGGAGGTGTTCCGTACATTTGCTTTTTCCAGTGCGGACTTTAATTTAGCTACTGCTGCCCCCAGTCTAAGTTTTTAGTTAGGCGACCTTCTTTCCTGCCATTCTCTTCTACATCTCCTTTTATTGGCTAGTAAGTCCTCTATTTCCGAATTTGTATACCCGTTTGGATATCCTCGTTGACGCCTCAGGAGGCGTGGCGCGGCAGGCAGCTTCTTTCAGAGTGGTACAGAATTCTGAAAGTGTATTATCGATGTCTGCCTCATTTTCGAAATGACAGTTTACGTTGATGTGACGACTTATATATTTCTTGTACGAAAGCCAGTTTGTTCTATAAGAATAAAGGGTTTCGAACAAAGATATAATAACTGGAGAATGATCAGACGATAATTCTAAGCTAGCTTCGGCTGATATCCTTGTTCTATTCAAACCTCTTGAAACACAAAAATCTATTAGATCCGGTGCTTTATTTCGGTCTAATTGGCAGTATGTTGATTGTCCAGGCCAGATTAAATCCAATTCTTCATTCCGTAACATTAAGCAGTTGTACAATTGCCTACCCCTAGGGGAGATTAATTGAGAGCCCCAATGCGTATGGTTTTGCACTATAATCACCCCCCGCTAAGAACCTGTGACCAAGAGAATTGAAGAACTATAGAAATTATTCCGTTGTTACCATGAATATATGGGAAATATAATAGGGCATCTAATACGAATGACGTGGGCCCTTCCACCAGGGTGATTTGTGCCGTATAATGTCCAGGAATCATTAAATTATATCTGTTCGTTAAATGTGTTTCAGACCCTAACATTATGTCAATATTCTCTCGCTTAAGATAGTCATATATAGCAAGCTTGTGTTAGCTTACGCCATTAGCGTTCCATATAGAAATCTTAAGAGAACCTATTTTCTATTAAGAAGAGCCTGGATTAACTGATTCTGGGTGCGCATGAAATCTTGCATCATTGACTACATGGAAGAGATGAACGTTACCATTGTCTGAGTGAGCTGGTGAATCATTGATTCAAGGCCATTTATCTGGGTATTGGAAGGTTGCCCGATGGTAGGCTACATTGTGGTAGTCTGTGCAATGCCTTTTCTGAGTACATCAGAGAACGAATTCATTTTACTTACCGAACTGACCTGTGCCACTGATGGAGGCTCCTGAGTTAGTACCGGTGGCGTATCCACGCCCGCTGGATTCCCAAGCAATTGCACCCTATCATTCAATCGTTTTTAAGCGATTTGTGTACCGGGCATCCTCTGTAGTTTGCCGTGTGATTCCCGCCACAGTTACTACCTATACATTTTTTTCCGCCTGCGTCCTGACCTTACACGCGGAAGACAGGTGTAAGTCACCACAGACAACGCAAACCGTATGTAGTTGGCAGCATTTTGTATGACCGTATTCCTGACAGTTCTGGCATTGTACTGGTCCTTCCTTTTTGATGTTTTTCTTCAACTTGCGTGCATCTGCTTGTAGTTCAGCTTTGAACATAGGCTGAGGAACTTTATCACTATTGAATATGTTCGTTACGGAACAAACCTCAAAACCCTGTTTATGAAGAGCTTCCTTGATCTCGTTAGGGTCAACACTGTTTTCAATCCCCTTCAAAACAACTATCAGGCCCTTGCTGCTCTTCATTTGGTACATGTAGATATACCCAAAATTTTGTATTATAATTTTTTATATCCAGTGATAACTTCACTTTCCTTTTATCAGATAATTAAAATGTATTGCTGATTAATGAGGCACTTTTCTCTAAATAGACATAATTTGAAATACTCATTATTTCTTATTATCTAGATGAATTTATAAGTTTTCGGAGTCTTCTAGTTTCTGCCAAAAAAAAGTGCAAATGTTTTTGGATCAAGCAGAGGTTGTACGTGTCGTGAACTTTAGTTCAAATCGAAATAGGTTTTAGAATTTTTTAACATTTCATTTATTACGTACAAAAAATTATCTAATTTGGGCGACCTGCTTTAGGTGAAACAAAGTGTGATGTTGACGACCGTTCGCGTGAAAGAAGACGAAAAACTTTCGAAGACGCTGAATTGACGGCATTGCTTGATGGGGATCCGTGTCAAACGCAGGTAGAGCTTGATTCCGTATTAGGAGTTACCCGTCAAGATATTTCCAAGCAGAAGAAGAATTATTTTATATATTTATTTTTTATTTATTTATATATATTTATTTTTTATATTTATTTATTTTTTTATATTTATTTATTTTGTATTCGTTTATTTGACTCATAATTAAAAGCCTTCGGGCCAATTATAGTCGTATGTTAATTACAATATGCAACAATTCATATATTAGATTTAAACTGCTCAAAAATATAGATGTAAAGATATGATTCTTACACTCTCAAAACTAACTCGATTTTTTAAAATAATAATTCTGACTATCTTCTCCATATAAATAAAGGAAGTGCAAAAAGGGAAATGACAGTTTAAAACATTGTAAATGATTGTTGTTGATAATTTTATAGAAATTGCTAAGTGTAATAGTAGAGTATATCTTTGAAAACAAATCTGGTAAGCTTAAATCCGGCAATGTAGACCGATTCTTCCAGTTGGTCCTTCAGGAGGACGATGCATACAAAATGAAAAAATGTTCTCATTTGTTTCGTGTTCTCCCAAAGATTAAACATTGAGTATAATATATGTATACGTTCGTATTTGACGATAAATTATATTTGCTATTTCTTTTTCTTAGTAAAATAAAATATCATGTTTTTAGGTTTTTTTCTGAAGGCTGAAGTTTCTAAACTGCTGCATCCTATTTCCTATATCCTATATTTTAGGAAGCGTCTATTAAAAGCGATGATGACGAAAGTGATGCTAACAGTGGCGAAGAAGATAATGGTAACAAAGATGAAGAAGACGGAGAAGAAGTTGACAATGAGGATGAAGATAAAAAAGATATCAAAACCAAAGTAAAAGTCGAAAGCGTTCGCAAAGAAAAACACATTTCAAACGATGTTCAAGAAGGTTGCACGATATTTATAAAAAATGTTCCTTTTGATGCAGAAGATATGGACTTGCGTAAGGTGTGCCGCAAATTCGGGCCCGTATACTATGCAATTATAAATCGAGAACCTATATCGGGTCATTCAAAAGGCACAGCATTTGTCAAATTTAAGACAAAAGAATCAGCAGATTTATGCTTGCATGCCTCATCGGAATTTGTACTGATGGATCAAGTTCTCGAGCCGTTCCCCGCACTCAGTCGGGAAGAAATACGTCAGCAAAATGACGAAAACAGTAAAAAGAATGATAAGAAAGACTCACGAAATCTCTATTTGGCTAGAGAAGGACTTATTATGGCAAACTCGAAAGCTGCAGAAGGAGTTTCGGCGTCCGATATGAATAAAAGGCATAAATTAGAACAAATCAAAACACAAGTTCTAAAAAATCTTAACAGGTATTATGTTTGCCAACAATTTTTTATCCATTGTAGTTTATCTCTCGTTCTTTTATGCGTTTTAGATTTGTTTCTCGTAATCGATTGTCCATACACAATTTACCCCTGAATTACGACAATGACAATTTGAAAGAAATGATTTTAGCCTACACCGGATATCGACCTCACGAATGTAGGGTCATGAGAGAAAATACTGTTATTCCAGAACATCCAAAGGGAAAATCTAAAGGCTTTGGATTTATGTCCTTCACAACACATCAAGAAGCATTAACGGCTCTAAGAAAGCTAAATAATAATCCTAAAATATTTGGACCTTTACATGTAAAGTTCTTGATATATAAAAACCACTTTTGTGCCTATATTCATTATCGTTTATATAATTTTCAATCCAATAGCGTCCCATAGTTGCTTTCAGTATAGAGGACCGGGCTGTTCACAAAGTAAAGGAGAAGCGTCAAGAAAGATCTAAATTGAATAATCCCACATTTAAGGAGAAATTAGAAAAGCGCAAAGCTCTCAAACAGCAGAAAAAGGCTGGGCTAACCTCAATGAAACATCTCCTAAAAGGTCCTCAGACGGATGATAAGGAGAAGCTTAAAAAACACATTAAGAAGTTAGAAGAATTCAGAGCTAATAAAAAGAATAATAAGAACAAGAAAAAGGACGCCACTATTGAAGCTGATTATGTGGGCACGGAAGCTAAACAGGGAACCGTTTTACGTATGCGTTCCTTCAAGAAAATCAAAGAACAATCTAAGGAGCACATGCAAAGGGTGAAACAAGAAAAGAAGAAAAAGAAACAACAAAAAATCAAACAAACGCACTTGGCCGAACGAAAAGAGGTCATTCGACCCAAACAAGGACGAAAAGTGGAAAGAGATGATTTGGCGCCATTGGTTAATAAGTACAAGCAAATGTTGAATAAAACTTCCGATCTTGGCGGCACAGGGTTATCACAGAAATCATCTAAAAAACCTAAACGTACTAAATGGTATCAAGAGTAGTTTTATGGCCGGGCCACCTGTTTCCAGTTTGTTTAGGATATTTATGTGCATTTTGTTACTGTGTAATTTGTAAATTCGGAGAAACAAATAAATGATAGATTTAAAAGAAAATTATTTAATTTCACATTGTGGGCCAAATATAGCGTTATCCATCTAGTGGTTTCAAAACCGCCGGTCTGGCAAGGCTGAAGTGTTATTTGCTCAGTGAAGGTTTGCCATTTACGAATATGTATCATTTAATAACCGAAGAACGCGTAAAAATAGTTAAAACTTAATACGAAATTGGTGATCAACCGCGGACTTTCAATCGAACAAAATTTCTCCTTCGGTGGTAACGTCAACAAGCAAAATTGTCACATATGGGGCTCGGAGAACCCAGAAGTGATTGTGGAAAAGCCATTACATTCGGTAAAAGTGGCTGGTGCGCACTATTGACTGGAAATACAATGTCATTTAAATGAATACTTCTAGACTGATTGCAGCAATGGATCGAGAGGCGTTTATTTAAATGGCATTGTATTTCGTACATAATGGCAAGGTCCGGGCATTATAATGAAATAAAAGTTTCATCGAAATCATAGCTTTGTGTGTGTTTTTCTTAACTTTACTTGAAAACGGAAAATGGATAACCCTATCATCGAAGGTATTTGAATCGTAAGCATCTGAATTTTGGTACCATATAAATCTACATCTAATGAGAATTACTTTAAAACTATACCATGACTAAAAATGAGAAAAGCCATTCAATATTAGGAAAAAGGTCGATTAAAATTGAGCATTTTAATTTTTATTTGATTGACAATTAAAAATCAGAGTTTCTGTTTAATGTTGAGAAAGGAACAAATAAACATGAAATAGGAAGATATCAATAAAAAAGAAGTAGTTCATATTAATATTTAGAAAATATCAATTGAAAATGAGAATTCCTATTTTATACTGCAAAAACATAGAGTGAAATTGAAAAATTCGTCTTTAAACTGAAAATGGATTAATTGATATTGAGATATTGGGGAGAGATGAACAAAAATTACAATTATTCTTTAAAAAGGAAATAATGGTTAAAATATATAATACATTTTAAATAATTCACACTTGTATTGCTTGGTTCATCACTAATTTTCTCCCAATTGCAATTATAATTTTGAAGTGGAAAATCTCAGCTTAGCAGTTCTCCATATCACACATAAAATTCTGTTATTGAAAAAAGTATTCTCAAAGTGTTTTCTTAATATCAAACAATAAATCCCATTTTCCATTGTAGTTTTGCCAATGTCAAATTCTAAATTTTATGTGATATATTTTCAAGCCATCATGTACATACAGCTCAATATTACTTCATTATACCCTTTTTTCGCACCAATGAGTAATGATGTGATGTAGTGGTCTTTAGTCCAGGAGTTAATAAACAATTTTTAAATCCACCGTTTCTGGGACTAAGGCTACCTACCTAGTCCTTATGTACACCTTATAGAAATTTTCGTTATTGAGTATTTGTTTTGAATACTACCAGCTCAATACATATAAATCTGGATTTTTCAGACCAGGAAAACAAATCAAAAAATATGTTCTAATAATAACAGAAAAATATAAGCTAACAAGGAATGCTCAATTACAAATATGAATATTGACTTTATTAACGTCTAATATGATCATCTTTATGTCACATCCAGTTTCATGCCGGAAGACTAAGAAATCTGGGTATGGAGAGATCAGTTTTTGGATAAGTAATGTTAGAAATTTGAAAATGCCAAAAATTACTTCCTTATTAGTGATAAATATTGTATTAATAAGAAATTTTGATTGTGTTATAGTTTTTTTTTTTATAACTATTGTAGTTTTTGAGGCAACAAATATTTCGATAAGATATGTTACGATAATTCGTAAAAAAATAGAAAAGTTCATCCAATGCGGTGGTTTCCAACTGCGTTTAGCTTTTTCCATACCTGCTCCAGACCAGCACAAAGTGAAGTTCTAAAAATCAAAATCAAAACATCGTTGAACTCCATAAGGATTGAGTTCGAAATTTTTAGAAAGGTGTCGGTACCATCTGAAACAACACTTCAACTTTGCAAATACAAACAATTATTGCAATCTCTTTAATTATTGCTCTATGCTAAATACACTTTAACTCACAGAATTAACGCACAATAATGAATTAAAGTTATAGCTTAGTGAAACCTACGCTTAGGAATTATGCATGAAATATTGGTTTTTAGTATCACCAAGTAATACAGATGACAAAATTTAAATTGTTAATTAGAAATTTCAGAGGAAAATGGCGGTACATCAACCAATTTATATGGAAAGTTTCAAAAGGGTGTACAAATGGAGTCTATTTCCGTTCGTAGGTCCAATTGAGTGAGTCTAAAAATAGAATGAGTGTAAGTTTACTGAACGTGAGAAGCTCTCCCATGTCTCATTTATGAGATGCAAGGGAATTTGTAGTTAAGCGGTTGAAATTTTTTTCAAATATCCTCACAATATACAAACCAATACTAAGGACAGAAACTTAGAAAGCTGCAGCGAAATAATTACAGATTGCAGAGAACAGCTGGAGTTTCAGGAAGTCTGTTAGTTTAGGGGGTACCCGAATAGGTGGTTCTAAATAACGAATTTCAAATATTACATTTCATTGTCGAATCAATTAATATTTATATTCATTCTGTACAAATGTACAAAAGATGTGCGAAAACTCTACAAATATTTGTTGAGGAAATGCATTTGAAAAGACTTAAATTGCAAATTCTAATATTTTCATGCACAAACTAAGATTGCAAATCGACCGAAGCTGATCTTGGTTACTTCTGAAAGATTGCTTTCCTATGCTGGAATAATAGACAACTCATAACTGAACAAAATTTTTAAATTTTCTGATTCTATTAATTTATTTATTAAACATATATATATTTTGTCAGTTATTTTATTAAATATAACTTTAACCTGAATTACAAATACACTTTTTTAATCAGTCAATCATTAAATTGAATCTAATCAATCAAATACATTTTATAGAACATTAAGTTTAATGAAAAATATAGCATTAATAGCCGTAAAATGTTCAAAACGGTGAATGGACGAAATTGTGAACATATGAATGAAGATATTGTTAACAGGATTTTCATAAAACGTATGAAAGTTTTCATCAACGTTTGCAAAAAATAACGTTACCATTATGTATACTTGTTTGTGTTGCTCCACACAAAAATAGTAGTTTTATGGTAGCTCTATTCAGTGAAAATAAGAGCTTTTTAAAACGAATTACAAAGACGAACACAAATAGCTATTCGTTTTCCTTGACACCTTTTTCAAAAATATGAACAAAAAAAAAAAAAACGAACAAAAAAATATATATGTATGTATAGGTATATACATACACGAGGTGTGTTCCAAAAATAAGGTGAATTTTCATTTTTCTCAAAAAATATTTATTTATTCATCAATGTTTATTGTATCTCCTTCAAAGATATAATGTACTTGTGCCAGCGTTTTTTCTAATCCTCGAAGCAGTTATGATATGCACTTTTTGGTATGTCCTTGAGTTCTCTCCGCGATCCGGTTTTTATCTCCTCAATCGCCGCAGCGTTTTTTTTTTCTTTAGGAACAGGAAAATTTCAAATTTCAGGTGAAATGTATTATTGAAATGTGTCATTGAACCTCTCCGAGAAGGTTTCAGACGCTTCACAAATGTGACCGTATGGTATTTTGTCACATTCTCGGCAAAGAGCAATCACTAAGGCGGTAATCATTTCATATTTTTTAGTTGATACCTCCAGAAAGGATTATACGGAAATTCCATTGGGCCATTGTTGTGAAGAAATTAAGCTAAAAATATTTTCTTGTTGAAATGTTTACTTGTTAGGTTAGGGTTGGTTAAGTTAGTGTGTCAGTCTAAATAGACAGACTCACTTAGACTGTATAGTCCATTGTGATACAACGGAAACTAGAGATATGGATATTCCTGGTTTCCCCCGTTGAACCATCCTGAGCGCCTCAAGAAGCTCTTAAGTCCGACAATATCTGTATCGTCCAGATCTCCCTGGTTCCTAAAGAAATAAGAGCCCAGTGCTGATCCCCGCCTGTTCGACAAGGCGGAACAATTGCAGAGAAGATATTCTATGGGCTCCTCCTCCTCTTCATCCCTACAGCTTCTGTGGAAGTTACTAGTCGCAACACTCAGTCTCACTGCATATCTTCCAATCAGAGAGTGTCCCCAGACAAGCAATGAGTCGTCGGTTCTTGATAGTGACAGCAGTGTGTGTGAACGCTTCAGATCTAGGCGAGGCCACATCTGTCTGGATTGATTACAATCTCGGACAGACGCTAACCTACTATTAGCTGCTCTATCTCGCAGTAGGAGATTGGAAGTGGCTAGAGGCATTCCCACGGACTCGAATTCGGCTGGAGTCTGTAAGGTTGTCCCTAGTCTTGTCAGTTCGTCTGCAGCTCTGTAGGTCTTTGGTATGTCCCTGTGGCTCGGCACCCACATAAGGTGAATAGTGAAATGGTGAGCCATCTCGTTAAGAGATCTGTTATATCTCAGCCATTCTGCCACTTTCTTAATGACCAAAATTTCAGCCTGATAAACACACGTTCAATGGTTTCTACATAATAATTTACGGTGGATTTTTTATTTACCTTTTCGCCCTGTTCAATGAAAACGGGTGGTGAGCATTTTGCGGCAGTTACCGAGGTCCAAACCATCACAGATGCAAGCGCTTGCTTTCGCAGAGCAATCCGTTGGAAAAAACAGTATTTTGACCAAGACACTCTAATCGTATGGGATTATTTTGTTTGTTTACACATTGCTGAACCATAAAAATTTTATTTTGAGAAAAGACCAAATTCTCATGCTCGCCACCAACATTCAAGTATTTCAAGACCTTTGCTCTTATATAAAGATTAATCGAAATAGTGAATAGATTTATTCATTTTGTCTCGCGGTTTATACCTGTAAGCCATGATATAAATACAACATAAGCATGAGGCATTTTTTATCCCGTTGACTTTGGGAACCACATTTGTGCATAAAGATATCCACAAGGTAATCTAATCATAAAACGAGAGGTCAGATTTATCTCACGGTAGCGGATGCAATGTTTTTAGTGTGATGGATATATTTGTGATCCTTGGTGGTATCATAGCCCCGGATCATAAACTGGTTTCCGCTAAAGGACGCGCGAGTGACCAGATATCTATATTACAGCAAATTCTAGAGAAGAACTAAGGAAAACAGATCGACACATACTACATTTTTATTGATTATAAAGCTGGCCTTTGTTGCCATCCTACAAAGTCTTCAGCAAAAATAGGAACAGTTTTGGTGAGCCATTCTACACCGAACAAGGATTTAGTCAGAATGACAGTCAACCGTGCAATCTCTTCAATGCAATTTTTGAAAGAGCAGTATGAAGAAACTTGTAGTACATTCAAGTAGTATCATTTTTAACAAAAGCAATTGTTACTTGCATAGACAACTGATAGATATTACTGTAGCTTTCTTACCCACTTAGAATAAGTCAGCAAAGAGGTCTGATGGTAACCGAACAACGAACAAAATCCAACTGTATCAGACTAGATCCATCTGTCTTTGTTCGGCGGAGAATGTAAAATTATGACTACTGAATCACTCCGAAAAAAAGTTCTCCTAAAATATTTGGATAGTCGTCAACGGGGAATTTTATAGGTTGTATAGCCACATCGATCCTCTCAAGTGCTTCAAAATATAGCGATTGCGTTAGCTGAGTGAGTCATATTATGCGGATGAGGCCAAACGCTTCAAAGCGAAAAGCGCAGGAGAAAACGACACCATTGAAAGTCAAGCTTTTGGAACCCAATCAAAACTTGCTGTGACCAATTGAAGGAGTGCAGAAGACCGAAATGTTTGTAATACTTTTATATGTGCGGAGTGCAAGAGAGGCAGCGAAGGAGCGTCAATTGGGATTGATGACGTGGGACGTTGCAATGGCGCTGGTGATGATACTCGAGACAACTATAAGAGCAATGTCGACAATAGTAATGGTGGCAGCAGTTATGTTTGCAGTTGTGGTGGTAATACCGGTGGTTGCAACAAGGCGTACCTTGAACAATATTCAAAGTACTTAGCTTGGATATAAAAGCTCAACTCGACGAACAGAAGAGGGAGTTGAATGAGCTTATAAGAGTATGTACGCAGTCATTTGTTGACAAAATTAATAAACTCCGGTCTCAACTACGAGCAGAATTTATGGGGCATATTGATGAGGTTAAGGCCCATATAAATAGTTGTCACGATGCTGTGAATAAGATTGAAAGTACTGCTCAGGCCAAGGTTGAATTAATGAGCCGTAATAATCAAGTTTTGCAGAGGAGATTGAATCGCCACAACATAGGTATTCACAATATTATGGAGCCCTTCACCAAAATTTTTAATCTGTGCAACATCAGTTTAAACCCTTGGGACATACAGCACTGTTGCTATTTTGCTGGTGGTGAATCGGTACTTGTGCAGCTAAACTCGGTTCGAACAAGAGACTTAATTATTTCTAATTATTACCGACGGCTCTCAATACGCCTAAATGATGTTGTGGATACGGATGTACGTTCGAGGATATTCTTAAATGATCACCTTACTCCAGATGCTGCCGCCTTGATTCACGTATGTCGTAGGTTACGTAGTCAGAATACGATAAAAAAGTACAGCTTTATTAATGGTGACCTGCCAAAGGCTACAATTACTTTTAATGATGGCATAGCTAGAACCTTTACCTCTCGGGAATGTAGTACGTTATTAGATGATGAAGCACCTCCTGGTTCAAGCATAGAAAATCCGTTATTGGCTTCCTCTAGTAGTATTAATTTATAAATTTTTATAATATGCACATTATGTGCGTCTCAATTTATTGTTGAACTTATTTTTTCGAAAGACTTAATTATATGAATTTTGCTAATGAAAATTCTGTTAAAGATAATCGGTATATTAGTTCTAAATTATGTAGCTTTTCTGACAACCTTAGTGTTGCGCATTTTAATTGTCAACGTTTTCATCTTACTCCAAATTCTATAAAATTATCAGAAACAAGAAATGTATTAGAAAACAGTGGCTTGGATATTGTAGGAGTCAGTGAGACGTGGCTTAAACCAGCTACATTGTCGAATTGTATAAGAGTTTCAGGCTATTCGTGCTGCAGAAATAATCGTCCGATTCAGAGAGGCGGTGGTGTAGCTATATATATTTCGAACAATTTAAGGTATAGGGTGGTATATAAAAGTAGTAACTATGGCGTAGTTGAGAGCTTGTTTATTGAGGTGTTGTCAGGTGGTCGTAAATTATTGTTTGGTGTAGTATATTTACCTCATGGAGATTTTAACTCTTTTGAGAATGATATATCCGATGTAAAGAAAGATATACTGACATTTGTATTATGGGTGACTTCAATAAGAATTTATTTGATATGAGACATTCTAGTCGGGTGAGGGAGGCATGCGCTAGGATGAATATTTTTGTTCATCATAACATCATGCCAACACACTTTGATGTAGTTCATCAATCATCTTCCTTGATTGATTTTTTCTTAATGTCTCACCCTGCCAACGTGCAATTTTCGGATCAGTTTTATTGTCCTATTATTTCAAAGCACGCCTTTATTTTTGTTTCTTTAAATGTTAAAGTTCAACGTAAAGATAAAAATGTTTTTGATTTGAGTTTTATGATTACAAGTCAGTAAGTCCAGAAGTGCTGAGTAGCACTACTGCCTTATTTGATTTTTCAGATATGTATGCTACAAGTGATGTTGATTGTCAGTTAAATATACTTATGGCTGGTTTGTCCTTTGTCCATTCTGTTATACCACTTAAAAAGAAAAAGATATGTACGTCGCATGATAAATGGTACTCATCGTCACAAATTCTTTACCTCCGTTCAATACGTGATTTAGCCTTTTCTGAATATATTAATGATGCCAATGATGTTAACTGGAAAATTTATTGCAGGGCCAAAAATAGTTGCAAAAGTGTCAGTAGAAAACTGAAAATTTGGGCGCATGCTGCACTTTTCGAAAACACTGTTTCTGTTAAAACACTGTGGAATCGCATTAGTGAGAATGGCTTGATAGGTGATACTTGCAATCAAGGTAATTTTGACAATATTGACGTTGAGCAACTTAATACGCATTTTGTTGGCAACCAACTGAACGTAACTACGTATCCCATACCGCAATCGGTGAATGATGGATTCTCCTTTCAGTGTGTTACCTTCCATGAATTGTGGTCTACGTATTCTTCTATTAAGTCTAATGCTCCAGGGGCAGATGGTCTGTCATTGAAATTTTTGAAAATAATTTTTCCACTAATTTCATGCCATATTTTGCACTTATTCAACACGATCATAATGACATCTTCTTTTCCAGTTCAGTGGAAGTTAACTAAGGTAATCCCAATTAAAAAGAAAAATGATTCCAGTGATTTCGAAAATTTGAGACCAATTTCATTAGTCCTTGTCAAAAATTTTGGAGCACATACTAAAGTGTCAGTTATTGCGATTTATTGAAAGTGAGTCGTTGCTGAACGACTGTCAATGTGGATTTCGAAATTATAGGAATACCACTGGACTACTTATTGGTCTTACAGATACCATAAGGAAAGAAGTATATGGTCAAAAAGTTTGTGTGCTATTATCCTTGAATTTAGAAAAGGCATTTGATCATGTTGATTATGGTGTCTTGTTGAATAAGTTATACACCAATTATAATTTCGACGTTAATACCTGTCAATTGATTTCATCATACCTATATGGTAGGAGTCAATATGTTGTTGTCAATGATTCGTTGTCTTCTGTTTTACCTGTCCTCGGTGTTCTGTGCGGTGTTCCTCAAGGCTCGGTACTTGGCCCAATACTTTTTATTTTGTACTTGAATGACCTGTTTAGTATCCTCGATGATACATGTATTCCCTATTCATTTGCAGATGATGTACAATTGCTCTTTAAGGGAGAATATCAGTTTGATGATGTCTTGCAAAGTAATATTAATTATGCGTTAAATTTGATCTGCTCATGGATGACGGAAACTAAACTCTCAATTAACATTCCAAAAACAAAAGCTATGCTTTTTTCTAATCGTGATTTTAACCTGAATTTATCTTATCGTGACACACGTATTGAAGGTGGTCCACAGTGTACATTGTTTGGGAGTAGTTTTAGACAACAAACTAAGTTTTAACTATCATGTGAATAATGTAGTCCGACGTTTAAATTATTCACTGCGAAGTTTTTATAATACTGATTTAGTGTTGCCCAGATCGATTAAGGAGAAATTGGTTCATGCTTATATCATGATACTAGGCATGATATTGTTTGTCTATATTGTTTAGAGTTATATAGTGGCACTAATAAACAAAATATGAGGAAAGTTCAGATGGCGTTTAATAGAGTTATGAGATATTTATATTCACTGAGGCGTCGAGTTCATATAACACCGTATGTTAAGCGTTTCTTGGGTTGTAGTTTTAAAAATTATATAGATTTTAGGTCTTTGCTGTTATTTCTATAAAGTTGTAGTAAAGTTGTGTAGTCCTCAATTTCTTTTTAATTCATTTAATTTTTCACATTCCCGTAATAAGCAGCTTCTTATTTCTAAAATAACCACACTCATGGGTCGTGCTTTTGTAGTAAGAGTAGCTCGAATTTACAATTTACTACCAAGCTATTTAAAAAGTCTTAAATTATGTCCTGATTCTTACAAAAGGCACATTCTACAACACTTTCAGCCTTTACTGTAAAATTTTGTTTTCAATTAAACTGTGAGCAGCCTTTATTACATACCGATTATCGTATATTTTAAGATTATATTCCGATCAACTTCTAACTTTTGAATTAGTCTTTTTTTCATATTTTTTTTTGTCTTTAATGATCAAAATTTCATATTATATTTTTATAAATTTTATATTTAATTTTTATTACATGTTTTTTTTTTTAACTTATTATATTGAGCAGATTCAATCTAATAGATGAATTGTTGCATATTGTAATTTACTTATAATTGGCCGGAAGGCTTTAAATTACAAGTCAGAAATAAATAAATAAATAAATAAAAATAAATGTCTATTCTAATGACCATTTAAGTAAGCAAGAAAGTATATTATACCATACTATTCTCTAGGTGTTTAGGTTCAGTTCAGATGTATATGATGCAGCTGTATATATACGAGTAATTGAATTGCTAGTAATTGAATTAAGAAAAATTTACATTTACTGTAGAGAAGACAATTAGACGGAAATTCCCAACAATATTATTTTGTAGCTCGAAAAAAGCAATCGATTTTACTCGTTTTTAGTGGTCGGTGATGGATTGCAAAATTCAAATGTGAATTTTGGGTTTCTAATTATTTACAAGGGGTTTTCCGTATAATGTAAAATTTTCCAACATATGCGATTTGCGCTTTTGCACATTTTTCTCTTGATTTCTACCTGCTTCTTCAGACACTATATCCTATGTACAGAACATGCTTAGTACGAGAAGGTAATCAAAGTGTACAGAATGGAAGTCATAAAATGTCATGGCAGGTAGCCTTTGCTTATGGGAATGCAAATTGTATAAATTACGAGATGTTCAGGGAATTTCATCACTGCCATCCAGTGCACAATACCGCAAACATATAGCGAAACCATCACATTTTGAATCAAGTTTTATACATTGAAAGTTCTTTGCCGATCTTGGAAATGGCACCGCAGAAAGGAATTGAATTTACTACCATGAAATTGAAATTTGTGCCGCATGTGTAAGTATGCATTAATAAACCGAAATTAAACATTTATTGTATAGTAAATTAAACATTTATAATAATATATAAAATATATTCTGTTTTTTGCAGCACACCCCATAATGATCGCATGACCCTAACCTCCAAAAAGCACGTGCCTAGTAAATCAATGGGGGAAATACAAGATTGGGTAAGTACGAGTATCGTCGCATTAATCTTCAATTATCGTCATTCTGCTGTTAATGAGTTAAGCGCGGGGTCAGTTTGTTTTTAATATTATTTATTTGACATTTAAAACAATAAAAAAAGCGTGTCGCCCATATGCTGCAAGACCATCGTGACTCAAATAAAAAAATACTAAATCGTTGTTTAGAATAATGCAATTCGTTATTTTCAATTAAATCTTTCGCAAAATCTTTATAAATTTTAACAGTATTTTTACCTAAATTAAAAACGACAACAAATATACAATTAATTTTTTTTCTTACTTTTAGTTTGACCGTGTTATATCCAGGGAGGCCAGAGTTACTCCTCGGTATTACAAAAACTCCTTTAGCGAATGGAATGTTTCATCGGGAAATTCAGACTTATTCACAACTCAAGGTTATCGTTACGATGAAATCGCCGTTGTAATGGGAGAAGAATACATCTATTGGATATTTTATCAAAACAACCCACATCGACGTGTAGTAGGTGCTACTCCCAACATCATTAATTACTGTTCTTGCTGTATGCATTTGCATTATTTAAAAATCTTAGAAACAATCCGTAATAGCATCACGAAAATGCCTCTCTGTAAAACTACTATAACTTAATAAATCTACACCTTATTTCCTAAAACCCTACTTGTTTTATACAGTTTATTTATTAATTTATAATTTAGCTTAAAATTACAATATAATTAAAAGCTAAATATTTACCAAAGGCTATGGCAAGTTAGGCCTTAAGCACAAAGGAATGTAGAGGGACACTACTTATATTATTAAGTGCAATTAAACGGGTTTGTATTTTTCAAAAACACAAGCGGTAACAAGCGGTAAGTGCAATGCTTGCCTTCCAGATTCGTCTGCGTACTCGCTGCCTCATTGTTATATTGATGATTTCCATTCTCAGTTAAAGATCAATCAGTATGTTTCTTATATTGTATTCATAGCAATCATTGTTATTCATGTTTTTGATTGCGTAATAAATTATAAATACATTATACATATATTTTGTCTGACTATTTTGGATTGGAAGAATTACATTCAAATTGATTATAATTTTCGCCTAATATAAGGAATTGTTTTCCCGAAGATACGCTGTCGCAGTTATAGAATATTTCATTGTAATGCTAAATGTTGTATTATAAGAATTTTTCGAACCGTCCGTATACAAATGTTTGTAATCTTTAAATTTATATTTAATTTCATTACATTCTGTCCGATAAACTACATTGGCTATATATTTGCTGTTATGAACACGGATTTAATCAAATATACAATTCTTTTAAAACCATCATGAATGTTTATATAGGATGAGTTTTTAAAATTTAAGTTTTTCAGGTTGGCAGCACTGGTTGGTAGTGGTGTCCAAACCTTATCTGGCAAACTGAAAAGTGTACAGTATACTCTGCGATTTCATCATGGAAAGACTAACAAACGAGCAACGATTGCAAATCGTTGAAATTTGTTATTAAAATTCGTGCTCTATAACAAATGTGCATCGTTTGATACGACCATTTTATGATCGTCATAATCGACCTGCTGAATCAACAATTCGTGCTGGTATCTTCAAATTTCGCACCAAATTTATTTTGTTGGACATAAAACCATCGACTTGCATGCGTAGAGTGCGTACCTGAGTTGAGCGTGCTGAGTTGAACTTGGTTGACATGTGGTTTCATCAGCAACATGCCACGCTGCCCGTGAAATAATGGATATGTTGAGGGATGAATTTGGTGAACAGTTTATCTCTCGATTTGGCTCTGTGAGTTGGCCCCCAAGATCTTGCGATTTAATGCCTTTTGATTATTTCTTGTTTGGTTATGTCAAGTCGTTAGTCTGTGTGAACAAGTTGAACACTATTGAAGCCTTACAGGATAACATAACACGCGTTATTCGTGGAATACAGGCCGAAATGCTCGAAAAAGTGACGAAAAATTGGACCTTCTGAAAGGACATTCTGCAACAGAGCCGCGGATAACATTTACATGAAATTATCTTTAAAAATTAAATGGCAAAGACCAATTTATCGATTCCAATAAAAAATTTTAATATGTGACGCAAATTTGAGTGTTTTATTCGATTTAAAAAAAAAACGACTAACAAATCACTCTTTAATTCGGAAATTTTATTGGGTGAACCGGAATGTTGTTAGGCTTACTTACTTACTTAGCTTTATAATTTGCCGAAGTGATGGAATATGATTTACTTCTATTGAAAGTTTTTAAATTCATAAAGTGAAAAACGTTTATAAAGTTTGGGTTATAAAGTACGCAAGTAGCGTACCTAATTGCGATATTATAGATGGATTTCAGTTTGTTTAGAAATTGATTTGAGGTATAACTATATAAGTATATTGTATATGGAAATAGTGACAGATAAAATTGGTATTGAATTTTGGGGAAGAAAGACATTTAATGATATTGAAATGTTTGTTAAGTGAGGAAATTAAATAGCCCAAAAATTAGCCGACCTAACGAGAAGACCCAAAACAGTTTCGAAAAATTTTCTTTATTTTTCAACATAATCTCCTTTTAGTTCGATACACTTTTTCCAGCGATATTCTATACCGTGTTTATAGTAAGAATTGTCAAACTCCTTAAAATAGCCATCATCCGCAGACACCCATTTTGCGCACTGCTTTCCCATCTTCAAACCTTCGGTCAACATACGATGTGTAGCAGTTTTTGAAATGCCTATCATTTCATCTAGCTCACACTAGCTCACTTCAGCCGACTATCATCCAATACCATTTTGTGGATTTTCTTAACCGTGTCTGGCGTGGATATCTCAATTGGTCGACCACTTCGGTGATCGCCTTGGCAGCTCATACGGCCTCGTTTAAATTCTGCTACCCAATATTTTACAGTCGTATACGAAGTAGAAGAGTGCTCCAGAGTATAATCTGCCTTTAATATTGGTTGGACTGAACCTTTTAAATGGAAACATTGAATTACGTAACTGTGACCAATTTTTTCCATGTTTACAAATTCAACCAGCTCGTTTACTTTTGATGGCTCAAACAAAAATACAAAACAACGGGCTCCTCGAAACTTGTTTACGTCAGGTCAGCTAGTTTTGTCCACCATTAAACAGATTCATAGAAAAATCCAAGAATCAACCTCTTTAATAAGGTTATTATTATTGGTAGAAATTGAATAATTAGAATTATGTTTACGGTTTGTATGGAGATGTTTACATTTAGGAATAGAGAGCGCAGCAACAGAATATCCGTATCATTTAGAAATGCTATCGAAAATAGGGCCTTAATCGCACTCTTGATTTTATGTTGGTGTCTGCTTTTGAATGAAAAAGTCATCTGCGTAAGTGCAAAAGTAAACTTCCTTATCCAGTTTCAACGTACCGAATAGTATATTTTACAATATTAAAAGTAACACAACTGAAATTGGAGATCCCCGAGGAATTCCTCATTTACCAACGTGAAAAGTTTTAAAAACATGGCCATTTATTACAACTGCAAATTGCCTATTGTTCGTAAAATTAAATATGTGCTACAAAATGTTTGGTTCTATCTTCCACTTTTCCAATTGGTCAATTATTGTGCGAACTCCAATGTTATCGAAGACTTTTTTAAAATCCAAAGATATTACTGTAATAAGATTATCTAAATGTAACAGATTGTCTTGTGCAGACTGTTAAGAAATTTCAAACTACTTATTAATACTTGTGTCCTTAATACATATTAGCATAGCTTTTCTTGTTCTGTCAATATTATAATTCTCCTTTGCCAATATGAAAAAAGTTGTTCATTCTACAATAAGTACATTTCCTGTTCAGTAGAACTCGCTCTTGTTGTTCCCTAATATCCACTGTAATATAGACTTTATCGTTTTAAAACCGATTTGCTGGCTACAAATTAGTTTATTAATGTTAATAAACCACCATAATCGATTAGCAATAAGTTTGTCAAACACTTTAGCGGCTTATAAATTAACAGAAATTGGTCGGTAAGAAATAATCGGACGCGAGTTTTAGAATTGGTGCAATAATGTTTCCGTTAATGCTTGGGGTAGACGGCTGTGAAATATATCGTTAAATAAATTATGCAAACTAAATTTCATTTCATGCGGCATGGAAACACAGCATTCGTATTTATAGTAAAATTATAGTAAAATAATAATTGTGTTAAAAAAATGCTTAAGCTAATAACCCTTTAACTTTTCTTTACATTTCTAATTTGGCTTCGTTTGGAGTGTGCGAATAAAACAACAGAGAAATCATCGGTATCGGTATCCGTATCTTTCATATTAAAACAAAAAATTGAATTTTTGTCACTTGGCGTCAGAAATATTTACACGCACTTTATTTGCGTCAAAAGTATTTGCACAGTATTAAAAAATTAGTTTATTACTCATACAAGTTATAGTATTAGCATGGATAATTCCTTGGAATCTGACAGGAAGAGAATTGAATTAAATTATGCAGAAACGAAATATTTCGGTTTTCTCATATATCTTTAACTTCTTTAATTGTAGCATGCCGGTTCTTATCTTTATTAACGGTCCGTAATTGTTTCATAAAAGCCCAAACATTTTCAATAATGTTGAGATCCGGGCTTTGACGTGGCCAAGAAAGCACAGTCCGATTAACCTTGCTTAAAAGTTTTGTAGGCAACCATCCCTTGCGACATTGAGCATTGTCATGTTGTAAAATCCAATCGGCAGTAGAAAAAAGATTGTTGGCCTATGGAAATACATGATTATTATGAATATTCAAGTATCCGCCTTGATACAGGGTACCTTCAACGGGCACGAGCTCTCCACACCATAACTGAAGCACCCTCGAATCGATTCAGAGGCTGTACTATCTTTCGACGTAGATTTTGTGGTAAATGTGGTAAAATTTTCTTTCAAATGAACCGTGGAACTGAAATGACGACTCATCCGTCCACAAAGCTCTATGTCAAAACTCAATGGTCTTTTCTATGTACTCCTTAGTGAATGCAATGCGTTTCGATTTATTGGCTAGACTTATGTCAATCAGCTGGCGGACGACATATGTTTCAATTTTAATCTCTGTCACACCGTCGATTCACTTATTTCTTTTTCAATTAGTTCTTCTGAGTTTGCTGCAATTACAACAGACTGAAGTACCATTCTTAAGTTTGGTAACAATTTCTGAAATGGACCTTGAGTGAAATTATATGTAAGTCAGTTCACCTGACTGAAATTTCAGTACTGTACTGTACATTTAAGCCATATATTTTTACGTTCATACCTTTTATCCAGGTACACTAAATTCTGCCAAACTTGATACATGTTCAACTTTTGGCGAAGGAATGTTTGAGAATGATTATGGTCGCAAAATCAAACCTCTACTGGTACCTTCTATACAAATTGGTCGATTAATTGAAATTCAAAACTTCCGATTATGTTTTTCAAATAGTTGGTTGCTGGGAACTATATTTCTGACAGACTGGTGAATCACGCCCCTTCTGAACATCCCATACGAATGACTGACTTAAAACCTATATTCTTAGCTTCGTATATTTCAATGAGTTGGACTAAATTCGATAGAGTTTGCCACACATTATTCGCTTGATAAACCTAAGAAATTCTGATAAAGAAAATTGACGGCGTTTCTGCGCCCGTTTTAGTGTTTTGCCCCCCTGTAATCCATAACGCAAACACTGCATTAACTAAATTCGCGTCTATTGTATTATTTACGTTATAGATTTATATACATGTTCTAAACATATCGCATTATTTATTGAAGTTTATAGGTATTTTGTTTTTTTTTTTTTTTAATATAAAATGTTTTGTAAGAGGATGACGTGGCAGTATGCGTAAAATGAAGTTTTAATTATTTACTGTTTACTGTTTTCGTAAATACAATTTTGTACAGTTTGAATGATTTTAATATATTGAGTGTTCAGGCAGCAGGTACAGAAATTAACAGGCAAATCGCCAAAACCTTCCAAGCGTCTTCGGTGATAGGCATTTTCGTAGTATATCCAATGCACATGGTGTGCACCCAAGACCAAAGCGATTTTGTCGAAAGTATAGTCGTCAGTTTTAAATAGATCGATATTGGCTGTCGAGATGGTCCATTCGCAGAAACTAATTTTGACATCGTGAGGAAGTTTCGATTTCTCAGCGGCCATAGTGCGATTAAACTGAAAATATAAAAAATTTTGTAAGTTTTTGAACACACCAGAAGTGTTGGCCATCCGAACTTACCCATTCCCCAATGTGATACCTGGCATAATTGACGCTCGATAGTCCAAATTTGCATGACCAGATACGCGGATCTTCGCGCTTTCTGAAAAAAATATATATGTATATATTGTATTATATGGTTTTTACTCGATATTGCTGATCTTTCTCACTAATTTATACTTACAAGTATGGTTGGAAGTACATCCTTAAGATGACAAATTCAACTTCGTTTGGTGGTGCCATAGTTAAGAAATATATTTACTGGTTTAATTGGTGTTTTCGTTTGATGGTTTTCGTTTGAAGAACGAAAGAACTATATTTATTGGTTTAATTGATGTTTTCGTTTGATTTTTTTCGTTTGAAGAACGTAAGAAATATATTTACTGGTTTAATTGATGTTTTCGTTTAATGTTTTTCGTTTGATGTTTTTCGTTTGAAGCGTTATTTGGCAATGACTTTATGTTCCGCATGCCTGACATTTTATACCAATTGTCGCGGAAATACAGTGCTCATGTATTGCTTTAAATAATATCTACCTAGTTGTAAATGTAGTTGTAAATGCTCTCTAAACACATACTTTCGTCTCTCAAAGTATGTAGCGCGAGGTTCTAATAATTAGTGAAATGATTTGGAAATTCCCAGTAAAACTCTATGCATATTTAGGATTTATTTTGAGTCTCTCGTTTGCTGGAAATATCTTAATAACTCACAAAGTAAATCATGTAAAATGGATTATGATATTTTAGGCATTTCAAGGATCACCTGCCTTAAACACATAAACGTCTAAATAATCGTTTATGCAGAAAAATTATGTGTGTGTGTGTGTGGAAATTTTAATTTTTATGACTTTCATTCGAGGTCACAGTTCAACGCCGATATATCCCATTTATAATCCCCGACGACGGTCTGGCCAAATATTAGGTTGTGCTAAGTTTTGGAAATTTCGAGAAGATTTATGACACTTATCGTACCTACCATCCAGACAGACGGACACTACCCAATCGACTTGAAAACTTACGAAACGCATTGAATGAGAAGATACTTCGTACTTTAAACGCTTCCTTCCGGATGTTACATTTTTACCTTCATTCCGACTGAAACTATAAAATACTCGTACATAGGAAATGTAATTTTCTGGTTTGAGTTTTTCATCTGCCAGCAAATCGGGAAAAATATTGAAATTTCCCAGAATTCATGAATTCTTTTACATTTTCAAACATATTGAATTCCTTAATTTTTATTAACACATTTTAAAAATAAGAACGCATAATAGAATTGAGAGTTAAAAAACGGCAATGTTCTCCAAATAATGCAGACACAATATTTGAGAAAATTTTGTTTGAGGAAATGTACTAAGTAGTTATAACAGATGGCAATACCATGTTTCAAGTTCATTCACACTACAATCCATTTATATTAATTATGCCAAACTCTTGACAAATGAAACCATTTACATTCTTTATATATGTAATTAAAGTTCCGTAAAAATCTGCTTTTGCTATTTGGAAATTTATTAAGAACATTCCTCATGAAAAACCATTGCAAAGTAGTTTATAGGCTTTAAAAGCTCTGAATAAAAAATTTTTGATAATAACATTTCAAAACTTCTAACGACTTTTGAACTATTGAAATTTCTGTAACTTAAATAGGAATTTATAAAAAATAAGTCTCCGAAAGCAAATTTAGAATCTTTTGAAAGGTAAATTTATATCCACTGGTCCATTTAAAATGTCTACAGAATTTCAAGTGTAAGCATGAAGTAAATACTGCCAGTGCATACTCTTACATATTGAACCAATCGGAAACATTAGCAAAGTTTTCCAAAGTAAATCAGAATGTCCAAAACCTTTTTTGGAACCTGCAATTGACGTAAATTCATCTTTAAACGAAATTTTGTACAAATTTAAAATTCGAAATGATGCGATAATAAAAAGCCATTAATGGGATTCTCTAACTTTTTAACGACAAAATTCGGAAGTTAAATATAGAAATATTCCATAGAAATTGATAAAGTTTAAGAACTAATCTACGAAATTTGTTATTAAAAGAGCTAATCGTGCTAAAGATAAACAGTTTTATCCGAAAGAAAGAAAAATGATAGAATATAGGAACTTGGTTCCATAAAACCAAACCATCCAAAGAAATCTAAATAGGAAAGCCTAAGTCTGAAATACAACATATTTGGACTTTGCTTTTTACTAACGATTTCTTTTTTCTTTCTTGTGATTTTTGGGCGAAGTTAGTGGAAAATATTTGGAAATTGAGCTGGAAAAATTTCCAGACAGTTAACGCTCGGGAAATCCCGGGATGGATTCTCTGATAATATACCATTAGAGAATGTGTTAATATTTTGTTTAAAGTTTCCATTCTACATTCATCATAGTAATTTCATTCATTTAATTTATTTTAATTAATGGAGATATATTTTTCAAAAGCTTGTGGAATTCACGTTCAATATTTTTCGTAAGAATCGCTTGGTTTTCAATCTGTTATGAGCTTTTATACAATGTTATATATTGGTCCTAATAATTCGTAACTTTATACAGGGTGTTCGTCGGGACACTACTTTGTTTGTTTATAATTTTTGATTAAATGAAAGAGAATTTATCTTATATTGATGAATGTTGTATTTAATGTCGGAAATTATGTATAGAATGTATAGTAATCCCATTGTAATCTGGGCTGCATGTGATGTGGCACCGTCTTGTTGATACCACATGTTAATCAAGCCCAAAGCATGCAGTTGAGGCGTTAAAAATCATATCACGATATCGCTCCCCATTGACAGTTACTGTTACGCCGTTTTCAGTTTCAAAGAAGTAACGTCCAATGATTCCTCTTGACCAAATTGCACATCAGACTGTCACTTTCAATGGATGCAAAGGTGACTGATGAATAATTTGAGAGTTTTTCATTGCCCAGAACTGACTATTCCGTTTATTCACATATCCATTCAAATGAAAATGTGCTTCGTCACTCATTATGATTTTTTCATGAAAATCGGGGTTGTCATGGGCGAGCTGTAACATCCTATTGGCATATGTACGGCGGCGTAAATGGTCTTGTGCAAGAAGCTCTTGTGTCAACTGAATCTTAAATGGAAACAAATGCAAATCCTTGTGCGAAATTGTAGCCAAAGTTGTTCTTTGAGGACCAGGGTCCTGAGCACGGCGTCGAATTGAGGTTGATAGGTCGTTTTGAACACTTTCTTGAGCAGCAGTGAAGTTTTCAGCCGATATTGCAGTACATTGTGGTCCATGCTTGGCCCTATCAGCTACAGACCCTCTTTCTTCGAAATCATTCACTACACGATAAATAGTGGCTCGTTGTTTCTCCCAAAAATTTCAAGTAACTTTCTCATCGTTACAGTAATCGATGATTGATTTTGATGAAATGTTGATAAAACACGTTGGTTTATCGAATATTTTTACATAATCAATTTGCTATGTCTTTACTTCACGGCTGCGAAATATTAACTGCAAAGGCTGATGTTTACCAAAATGGCGGCAAACCAAAGTAGTATATCTTTCCGACGGACACCCTGTATTATATGATTTGATATTTTTCACAACTTCTGAAAAACATTTCCAGATCAAAATATATCTTTTCCGAAGTAAGTGAAGTTTTTGCCAAATTAAATAAAAAATTTTCCAAATTGAACAAACGCCTTTCTATTAGAAATGATTTTTCTTTTCTATATTATTTTTAATAATATTATAGATTTGATATATATTTCTAAATAAACGTGTGAAAGACACTTTTCATACACAGGAAAATATAATATATTTATCAATCTATATTTTATTTCCTAAAATCTTGCGTTTCGTTCTTGTACAATTTATTATTTTTACAAAAAAGACTGGGCTGCGGTGATTGGAAAAAATTTCTTAGTTTAAAAAAGCCAATCATAAATTCGCGTATAGTTTCAATCCCTAAAGTAGGTAATTCTTACAATTTTGATAACCTAAGATCAATTAGTATACTTCCAGCTCTTTCTAAAGTTGTTGAACACTTGATGCGAGAAAAAATTTTAAATTACATTAATGATCAGAGCATGATTGTTGACTGGCAATATGGATTTAGAAGAGGCTTTAATACCACTAACAATTTGCTTCATTTAACAGATACTATTAGGGAGACGATGAATAATCGTGATTTAGTGCTTTAGTGCTGGTGGGTCTTGGCTTATCTAAGGCTTTTGACAGAGTGGACCATACTAAGCTTGCTTACAAATTAATGTCTAGTTTTATGTTTTCTTACACAGACGGCACATTGGTTCGTTCGTATTTGTCGGGACGATCACAATTCGTTTCCATGAATGGTAATTTTTTTGATATTCTTAGTGTGCACTGTGGTGTTCCTCAAGGATCGGTTCTGGGCCCACTGCTGTTTATATTGTATATTAATGGTTTACCTGAGGTTGTTCGCGATAGCTGTTGTTATCCATTTTTATATGCTGGTGATATCTATTTTTTTCTCAGGAGTAGTTCAGTAAATAATTTACAATGTATAGTATCAATAACACATTTAGTGCTATAAATAATTGGTTACATGAAATTACCATTATATTAATTGTAGCAAAACTAAAGCTATACTTTTTGTCTCATCGTTTCAATCTTTTCAGAATTTTGATAAAGAACACTTGATAAACGACTTGATTTTCGTGCTCATGTTGATTTTATATTTCCAAAGATACTTTTTACTCTGCGGAAGTTGTATAACATATGAATATATTCCTCCCAATTCATATTAAAGAGAGGTTAGCTCACGCCTTGCTGATGTCTCAAATTAATTATGGCATTCAAGTTTTTTCGGAAACAAATTTTGGTTGCCTTGGGAAAATTAAGAGGATTTTTAATATGGTAGTAGGGTATGTGTATAGTTTGAGGTGCTATGATCATATATCACAATATGCTATACGTTTTTTACGTGTTCCCTTTAAGAATTATGTTGAATTTCGATTTATTAACTCATTTCACAAATTCGTAATATCTGGTTCACCACCTTTACTGCGAAGTAGATTCAGGTTCACTAGATCAACTTGAAACCAACAACTTGTAATTCCTCTTGTATTAGGCTCATCTAAAATCAAAAAATCACTTACGGTGCGCGTTTGCATAGCTTAGAATCTCTCCCTTTCTTTTTTATTAATTTATTACTATATTTGGTTGGGGAACCATAATATAAACTTTGCTATTAACATTGACGTTTTTAACCTTATTTTATTGTTATTACTTTTTTTGAATATTTAATATTGTATTAAAGGACTTTGTATTTTATTTGTGATGTTATATACTTTGTCTTTTGGCTTTCCTGCATCACACTGTATGAATAAATGAGAATGAAATAAATAATTTGGTAGCAGTTTGAATCCACTAAATGTCAGAATGTACCAGGATTGATGGTCGCAGATATTTCTGGTATAACAATTCATAATAACTATTTATTATTTATTACAGTTTTATTACAATATTTATTTAGAAATCAATTGATAAAGTTTAAAAATATTTTTCTGGACGTCTAAAGCTCCTTTGCATGCACCCAACCTAATCGAAAAGAGTTTGTCATTTTAAAAATGTTGTATCCGAGATCAGAACACTTTAAAAATATTGATTCTACGATTTTTTCAGCGGTGAAGAAAATTCAATGAGAGTTTTGAAAAATACAAATTCGTATCAATAAATAATGAAACATTTTTTGAACACATTTGCTTCATATCAGTAGGAAAGTTTTTTTTTAAATTTCAAGTTTAAATCTACACTTTGAAAATTACTTCGATCTAGATATACGAGTATCACACATATATTGACATTTTTCGAAAAATCATCATCGATTTCAAATATTTCAGATTGAAATTAAAATAACGTAGTTATGATGATCCTTAAACAGAATATTATGCTCAAAGATACTTGATACTTTAAAGCTTTCTTCCACATATTACATTTTTGGCTTTTCAAAATATATATGTATATTTTCATACTTTCTGGTAAAAATATGAAAAATGAATGCAGTATTAAAGTTTTTGAATAAAAGTCTATCATTTACATCTCAAATATGGCCCCATATTGCAATTTTTCAATTCCACTGTGGTGAGCCGACGCAATTAATGGCCAACTTGGAATTGTTGGTGAGGAAGATTTTGCTGTGTGTTTGGTAAGATTGGCAGGGAATCACCAACAATGAATTGCTCCAATATGTCCAACTTCTTAGTTCGCATTTATACTGTCAACATTTAGACTGTCCGAACAGCCCATAAGCGGCTAGCTCTGGCCAATAGGAGAGGAGTTATGTTTCATCATCGATAGTGACTCGCCAGAAGTTCCGGGAGCTTGACTGCGAGGTTTATATGCATCCACCTTATAGTCCAGATCTGGCACCAAGTGATTATCACCTGTTCCTGTCACTTCGAAAGAAGCTTGTGAAAATCAAAGACCAATAGAGGCGAGGATTTCTATGAGAGAGGCATAATGGAATGGAACTTTAAAATGGCAGCAAGATGGTACATATTTGAACCAGATTGGATCATTCTTACCTATGTATATTAATACAACTTTTAACGTTATGCTAAAATGACACTTATGATTTATAATATCTTCCTCCAGTAAATTGCTCCAATTTATAATACGATTATTGGTTTAATTAATTTAATTTAATTGGTTTAAATTTTGTACTACAAAAACAATCAATAAATACCAAAAACTAAACTCATGTGAAACGTTTTTAATGTTACATAAGAAAGTTGTGACTTTTCGAATGTGGTATTTTAAAAATCCTTTGTTTAACAAGCCACTTCGGAGAAAAGGTCTCGACTATTTGCTTGATCAAGATATATATAAAAATATATATTGGAAATGTTGTTAGGGGTATCACATTACATATTCGTTTTAAATTACCTTGTATTTCTTTCAATTAAAGCCTTTCAAGGGTAATTCGTTTCAAAATGAATTGTAATTGAAAATTGTTATCTCTTTTTTACGATTATTTTTACGTTAGAGAATGGCATTTACATATGAAAATAAGTATAATTTGTTCAAGTAATGGAAATATAAATACTAATTATAATTGACATCTAATTAATTTACTCCGTGTATGATTTTTGAAAGAAAGACGCATCCCTAAAGATGCATTTTTCGAAAACTTATCATGGATTGCAAATATCTGAGATCGAAATTTGAATAACTTAGTTACGATGATTCTTAAACAAACAAATAAATGATGGAACATTTTTTTAACTCATTCGTAATAGTCGAAATAGTTTTTTTTTAAATGGTAACTTTAAAAAAAATTATTTTTATATTATTATATGTAGATGTGCTCTAGTAAATACTATATCTGCTATATGTAAAAATTTTATTAGTTTTGTTAAAAAGTAAGCGTTCTCGTATCTCAAAAATATTAAAAGTTGTAAGAAATATTAACAGAGTTGAGAAAACTTGAATATAGTTCTAGAACTAGAATATGACTAATAAATCAACATTAGCCTATGAAATCGCTTAAGAACAAATAAAAAGCGCGAACAGAAACATAGAGACTAATTGAGCTTTCCTTCAAACAAATTACATTAATTGTAGGGTAACCATTTTTCTTAATTTCCATTTCATTTTTGTACAATTTTGCTGACACTATCTTAACTGGAACAAAGGTTATAAAGATTAGTACTTATCTGACGAACAGTGCTGTCAATTTAGCTTTTTTCCAGCTTACCATTTTTAAATTTTGTTCCCTTTTTTCATAAATTTTTGTTTTATATATTTCAGTACATAGTCCTGCTATATGTTCTGTTACACAATTTCCAGCGTTTATCGTTCAAAACTTCTTGCGGGAATAGAACCGTTAACTTTTTTTTCAGAACACATGCACTGATTAGTGAAGAATACTAGTCAGTTTGGTTTCAGTTTGCAATCTATTAACATGGAGTGGGGCGTTAAAGAGAATCGAGTCGGCGTAATAGTGTTACATAAGTGCGGAAAGAGTGCTGGCCAAATTTTCGAGTTGCTAAAACCACTTGGAATATCAAGAATATATTTGTAACAGAACATATGGCAGGACTAGGTATATAGAAAGTTTAAAATAATTCTACTAAAAATTACCAAAATGATTATAAATAGGATTAATTTTCCCGGTAGAACAAAACTGAATTTTTCGTCGTATAGTATTAATAAGAATATAAACTTTAATATTTTAATATTACAATAAATATCATTAAAAATAATTATCACATTTTGTGTTGACTGCTCAAAGGTCCAAACGAGAAAAAAATCTTGCAGCGATGAAAAAATGGCTCAGCAAAGGAATTAAAGAATCTCATATTTAAAAGCCCAGGTTTCGATCTATTGCGTTCAGAGATAGGACAAATAATTTAGATACATTTTTACGAGGTAGAAAAGCATAAGTTATACCAATAGTAACTTGAGACATTGACATTTTTGTGTAGAAAAAATAATATTTCATAGCCTCCTCTATACGAGCTATAATCAAATTTTAATACTAAACGAATAAAAATTTATTAAAATACGTGGCCAGCCTAACTCTAGTAGCTTAAAAGTAATACTATTGCTTAATTGCTACAGAAAATCTAATTAAATAATAGCGTTTTGTTCAAATCCGTTGTAATTGGGCATCGCCAGCTGAGTAAAAATGAATGAAAAATTTATACATTCAGTAATAAAATATCACTAGAATGAAATCAACTTCATACAATATGTTGGCCTTGTTGATCAATATTTTGGGTCATCGAAGGAAATTCATCTGACGATAATGTTTATGATAGAATCATAAAAAAGCAGTTTAACATTAAAGTTCATACTGTGTAAAAAACCGAAAAACTTTCAAATCATCGCGCCAGACATGGACTGATCTGTTGAATGTAGCTTTAAAGTGGCCATTTACTATAAATTTTTGCAGCATTTTAGATAAGTTTGATTTGGTTAAGAATATTCAAATCAATGACACACTTTCCATACAACGGAATATTACTATTTGGTTTGATAGGAAGAGAATATCCGATATAAGTAAACATTTTTTTTATTTGAAACAAATACGAGTATTAACATTTCAATATATTAACCGAAGTAAATAAACTTTTAAGCAAAAGTTACGCTTTAGAAAATTGCTTTTATCGATGTGGACACCCTAATGGTAAATAATGATGTTTACAATCCAATCCTAAGCTAATTGGATCTAATGGCAAACCAGAAATGAAATGATGGTAACTGGACAAAGATCACAGTTTTTTGTAAATTATGAGTTCTTGAATCGAATTGAATTTTAAAAGTACATCTTATTTTGCACTTTCAATATGAATTAAGATGTCAACTTATAAAATAAAGTTTGTGTTTACAAATGAAAATGAACTTGCGCCCATTCTGGTATCTCCTATAGAAATTGGGCGATTTTCTGAAATTAAGTCTTATTCATGTAAATCTTAATATGTAGATTGTAGCGACCTTAATTTGTGTCCACTGTTTTGCCCTATAATTCTTGGTAAAATTTTAAAAAAGAACTGCTTGCCTTGGCTCTGGCTGGTGCCTGCCATAAAAACAGAAGAAATCGTCTCCATTAAAAACAGCAATCTTTTGGAACATAGTCAAAATTTGTTGTGACCAATTGAAGGAGTGCAGAAGATCGAAATTTTTGTAATACTTTTATATGTATGTGTGGCATGTGAGAGATAACAATTTATATTATAGTGGCCATTAAAGTAAGTAAGCAAGTGTTCTACAATACCAATCTCTAGGTTTTCAGGTTCAATTCAGAGCTAGAAGTTAGTGTAATAGTGGTAGTAATAGCTAGTGTTAAGATATTCATAAGATGCAGCTATATATGTATATATATATATTTTGTATTTCTAATTATTTACCAGGATTTTTCCATATAATCTAAAAGTTTCCAAAATATGCGATTTGCGCTCCTGCAAAGTTTTCTCTTGATTTCTACCTGCTTCTTCAGGCGCTATATTCTCTATACAGAGCGTGCATAGTAGAGGAAGGTCATCAAAGTGTACAAAATGAAAGTCATAAAATGTCTTGGCAGGTAGCCTGTGCTTATGGAATGCAAATTGTATAAATTACGAGATATTCAGGGAATTTAGTCATTGTCATCCAGTGCACAATATCATAAACATATAGCAAAACCATCACATTTTGAACCAAGTTCTGTACATTAAAAGTTCTTTGTCGATTTTGGAAATGGCACCGCAGAAAGAAAATGAATTTACTATCATGAAATTGAAATTTGTG